>JBAMHV010000008.1:15251921-15282909 GCA_037177535.1 Pseudomugil gertrudae
TTGTGCTGGTGCACCTAAGAAAAAAAGTTAGGCGCACCAGTGCAACCAGTAAAAAAAGTTAGTCTAGAGCCCTGCCTCCTATATAAGTGTTTATATGGTCAATATTTTTGCTCTTTATCACTGAGTCAAAATATGAAATAGTTGCATCCTAAACATTTTATATATATAAAAATTTTTGCTTTAATGTTTGTCAGATTGTAGCCTTTTTCTCACACGGATACAGTACTACGTAATCAAAAGTTTGGAGACACTTTTCTATTGGATTTAATGGGAAAGTTTCTCCAAACCTTTGACTCATAGAGTATGTCTTGAGTTTGAACTCTCTCATATGTGCACATCTCAGGAAATAGAGAAAACAGGAAATAATATAAAAATTATGCAGCAGATACAGTAGCTAGTAGCATTTCCGGACTATGCTGCCTATTTATTTATTTATTCATTTATTTATTGTGATATATATATATATATATATATATATATATATATATATACACTGTATATATTGACCATGCCACTCCCATTTTATTATCCAGTTTATATCGATTGATGTCTTATATTTTCTTTACAGGTTTGCAGGCTCATAGTGGCCATGGTTCCAGCATTTCCATGCCCACTCCTGTCCACCTTGGGGGCTGGAAAGAAGAAGAGGAGGAGGATGTGGATGATCAGGAGATTAACAGTGGATTGCAGGGCACTGGGAATAGATGCTGAAGTGCCTTTTCCAAAAGGTATATTTACTCTGCAAAAGCTCCATGATATGAACTATGTCCATGCTGTGGTTCTGTACTTTTTTTGTTTGTTTTTTACCCTGAAAATACCTATTATCTAACCGACACATTTCCATGATCATTTCCCCTCTTTTTAATTTTTTTCATAGTGTTTACATTTTCCTTTCTTCAGCGAACATTGTGGCCTTAGATGATCATCGTGGAAAGTTTAGGATGGACCTTTAAAGCAGCATTCAGCGTTTGTTGTAGGAGTGGCTCATTGATGAATAACCACTGTCTCTGCACCTTTTCGCCTCATCCTGTCATTTCAGGAAGACTATGGCATCAGGGAAACCATAAGTCTTCCGTCCATTTTTTCACAGTCCTGTCACTAACTTGTACAAGCTGCATGAGTGATGGATTGACATTGCAGCATGTTCATAAGATCGCTGTGTGATGGAGCGTATGGGCAGTTTTATTGTACAATATAAAAGCTCATCACAACAGCTGCTGTATCTCTGTGTGCATCACCAGGTTCCTCGTTATGCTTTCCACCCAATGCTGTTTTGATCTGGGCTCCAGCTAAAACACTGCACATTGTGTCTGAGCTGCCTGAACAGATTTGATCATCCAAAAAAAGAAAACAAGAGAAAAAAAATGTCTATGTAAATACATTTCTTGCATCTTCTTGTCCTTTCAAACGTCTGTTTTTCACTACCAGAACTAAACCTTGAAAAAGATACCAAGTATTGATATGATGAAAAGCTGAGTGTACAATAAATACTACTATGACAGCGCACGTGTGGACAAAGCCCTATTGGGTGTTGATAATAGGATGTTAAGATGTCTTTTAACCAGGCAAACACATGCTCTGATGCTGCTATCTTTGTGCAGTGCTCCTAAATATACATTTTGTTCATGTTGCCATTTCTACGGGTGATTTATCAGAAATGTTCTTTTCTTAACAGGCAGGACTAATATAAGCACCATGTACTATTACTTGCTCGTACGAAAATCCCAATTCAGACAGAAGATGCCAGTTAAATCTATCTAAGGTGACTGCAAACTCACTTTTATGCTTTAACAAAGTAAAAAAAAACAATTAAAGAAAAATAAGTACTGATAAGTGATGAAGAGAATCTAATACTTTTACTCCAATAATGTAATACTTTTACTCCAATATTGTAAAACTTCTGCATTTCAAGCGTGTGTGGATTATTTTTGCAGAAACCACATGCATCTTTGCATTTTGAGTTTAGATGCAGGTATAATTGCATCCTTTCTTCCTGCACTGCAGAAAAGTTGAATATTAATGTGGGTTATTTTTATTCATCTTAGAAAAACACAGGAGGAATTGTAATGCTTCATTAAAACCTTTAAAAAAAATTCCTCCTAAAGGCGACACATACAAATGTAGTTTTATTACAACGGCTGAATTCAGTGTTAGTCTTTGCACCTTTAGATTAAAAGACTCCACAGCCTATCAGCTTTTAGGATATTTACTTAGCTTTCCCAATGTATTTAACTGATAAAATATATCTATTATTTATTTAAAGGAAAAGGAAGGACCAAATTATTTGATTTTAAACAAACTAATCAGCTGAATAAATCATATTCAGTTCCCTAATCCTAATCGACTTCTTTTTTTATTCTAAAAGAAAGGAAATGAATCCTGGTGGCATGATACTAAATACTTTGACCAGGACTAAATCTGCTCATCAGTGTAAATATCGCACAACCTGATTTGTCACATTCTACAAAACCTCAGTTTCATGTTGAAATGAGAGAAAGACCTCAGAGGCATGGATCTTCACCTGCTTGTGTTTTAGATGTTATTAAGCTGTTTGTGGAGCATGCACGTGTCTGTGGAGGGTGAAACTATGCTAAGATAAACTCAGACTTTTTGCACTGACAAAACCTTTTTTCTTTTTTTTTTCAAATGTGTGTGTGCGAGTGTGTTTACACAGTTTGCATCAGTTAGAAGAGAGAGTTAGTACTGTGTCAGTCTGCATCCTCTGTTTTGTTTTATTCAGTTTGTATAGAAGCATCTGCATGTACCATTGTCCATATCAGACCACAAGAAAGGCTTATGTGTACCATCACATAAGGTCCCTCTTACCTCTGGTCAGTCAAACCTTACCCTGCACAGGATGATATGTGTTTCCAGCACACTTCTGAATGTGCTTTAATGGTCACATTGTATTTGCGCATGACATATCTGGTGAGTTTTTATGTTTGCATTAGAGACACTGGAACTCAACTTTGTGCATAGAGTTTTGACAGTCTCCACATTTACATCCCAATGTAGTGTTAATGTTAGTAATTTGATTCTAAGCAGTGCCTTAGTCTTAATAAGGATTAGTATTTTATCTTTTTAGAAGCCATCTCATGTAAATCACCAAATCCACTTATGTGGATTTAGCAGCACATATACGATGTACAGTATTTCAGACCAGCGAGTCACTGTGTATACAGCATGAAGTACATTGTGGATCTGTGGATGTGGCTTGTAAGATGAGTTGCCAACTGATGTTGAGAACTAGTCAGTCTTTTGTATCTGGCAATACATTGCTTTTTGTTGTGGTGTTTGGGATTGCATTATCATCAGCAATTTAAAGAAGCAGGATTTTGCCTTGTAATGGCAGCATCATCATGGCCAAACCTCCCATAATCCAATAGTTTTTTATCCACAACAAACCAGTCAAAGCATCACTATGACTGGAACAAGGTGCTATGTTTTCATACTGAGATGGTGTACATGTTTTGTGTGTGTGTTTCATTTACAAAGTTTTATTGTTTAAAATAGCGGGGAAATGAGAAATGCCAAAAGAACTTCTCAGCACAGCTTTATAATACATTTTCTTTTCTGCAAGTGAGTAGAGATACAAATAAATCTTATTTTGAGTGTATTTAATCATTTTATGCGTGGTTGAATATGTGATGTTTATTTGAAATAAAAAAAGAAATTATTCATTTTTCTGTGTTTTGATTTGCTGTGTCTAATCGGCTGTGTGAGCTTGTAAAAAATGGTAATGCTAAAGACTTTTAAAACCTTTAAGGCAATAAATGTTTGGAATATTTTATTCCCAGCCTGTCAGTCATTTTGACTCATCAGCATTGATTACCGTAAACAGATCACATGCAATTTGTTGCTAATATTTCCTCCAGTAATAATTTGAGTTGCTTGGTCAGCTGTTGACTGTTTATTCAACCCTACTACCAACACAATACTTAAAACATTGGATACATTTGAACTTTTTGTGTATTTGTTTATACAATGAACAAGGATAAAGTAGAGCATCATTTATAAACCCAAAAATCTAGCCATCTGTATAAACTGATTGAAAGCTTTAAAAAAAAAACAATGAAATGATCAATTAGAAGAATCTGAAGAAAACTCTAAGTTATCCATGCATGTTTATATTGAACTAAAGTGTTTGTGTGCCAAACATTTATCTAGGGCTCTTTCTCAGTATTGAAATTCTTACTGACAATCAGCAATTTCACATCATGTCAGGTGTAATAAATGGATAAGTTGTTTCTTGTCTTTTAAACCTCACCATCATAAACATGAGCCTTTGCAAAGTTACAGTTTGACACATGCCAGTGTGTATTATGCCGAGGCAAACATTTACCTCTTTATTTTCTCACAGAATATTAAAATATTATTAGGTCTGGTGAGCTAACAGTTTTGGATTTCAAACCTGGTAACACAGACTAACAAAGGACACTAGGTGTGATTTGCAAAACTGGTCTTTTGGTTCTCTGCTGCAACACCAAATGACTGTTTTTTTGTATTATACATGTCTGTATAATACTGTAATTATACACATATTGTAAATAAACAGCATTTTGCTATTTTGTCTCATCTGTTTTGTATCTCAGGTGTATTCCCTGCCCTTCTTTTAAAAACACGAGCACCATCTGCTGTTCACACTTTGTACTGTGCCTTTGGTCTTGCTAACATTTATCTTGCTTGTCATCTGCTGTGTAAATGTTCTTGAGGTAACACCCCTGTGTTTGTGGCTGTAAATATGATACAAGCCTGACCTTACACTTGAAATGGCTTAGAGATCAGGTTTAAGGCAGTGTAGTTCAGATTGAAGGGCATACATTGGATCTATTTTGTGAAAACTGTCTCGTCACAAAGAAATGTTTAACATTCAGCTAGTCTTACAAAAAGATGCGGAATGATGTTATTTGTGGAAATAATTGGGCAACAGAAACTGTAGCTTAAAGGGAAAAAATTATGAGAAACATTAAAATCAAAGATTAAAAGAAGATTAAAATCAAGTTTAAACTAGAAAAGAATCCCATCAAGTTGTTACACATGAGTGCGACAAATATTTTGAGTGAACAGAAAGAGAGGTAGTTATGTTTTAGTTCTTGTAGTTTTATGTGCAGTTTCAGGGTTATGGAAAGCAATCACAGCAGCCAGGACAGGATGAAGCAGAGACAAGCAGTGGATTACCGTCTGCTAGAGTTTCGGGGAGTTTAAATCAGGGTCCAGGCGACCTGCTGCTGTCAGTCATTGGCACTGGGGGAATGCCCACACGGGAAGACTAAGAAAATACCATACAAGCCAAAGAAACAGAATGAAGGGAGGCTAAACCGTCCAAACATTGCTTCTAATTGTTACAAGCAAATGGAATAACAAAGGTTTAATACATATTTAATATGTGATATGCACAGAAAAGTGCAAACATTTAATAAGATTATGTTTTATCAAGGTTAGCCATTATGTAGAAAATGTCACAAAGGATAGGTTTCAATTGGATTTCAGCCCTTCGTATACTATGAAGTGATCACCTAATTATGGGTCTGATGCACAAATAAAGCAGCTGTCACAATGACGGCTGCAAGATAGCATACCACAACCTCCAGTGCAGCTTCAGTCACTCTTTCAGCTACCTAATTACAGAACTGTGTGATGTTAGAAAAACAGCAGTCAAATGTTGACATGTCTAATTGATAGCTGGATGAAGAAATGTTTGCTTTCTGTGTTCAGTATATGGAATAATTCAGAGCCTTTTTTAAAAATGCAGCTTCACTAAAGCCCATTGCTTAAGCGCAGACCATGTTTTGTCCATGAAGATAGCCAGTGTAAATTTTATTGCAGGTCCTGTATTCAAATTAACTTCACATTTAAGCTTCTGAGTTTATGTTCCCCTTCACGAGTCAAGCTGAGACAAAATCTCATTAGATAGCCTACAACCAAATGTGGCAAGAGAATGATTTGCAGGGCTGAAATTTGCACTTGCAATACAGGATAACATGAGGTACTTGGTATGTTTGCTGTATTTATGTTTTAAATAACTGGTAGTAGTATAATAGAATTAGACTCTATACAGACTCCAAGTCCAAGACAGTCCAAGTCATCAGATTGAAATATACAAATAATACGTGATCATACCCTTTAATATCCATAATGAATTGTGTTTTTGATGAAATTGAAATCAGATAGCTTACTTTTTAAACTGGACAATATATCATGATAATTGTTTTGGTTAATAATAATAGTTTTACCGTAAGTTATTAGTTATTACCGTAAGTGTTTCAAATTGAAGACAAACTTCTGAACAAGTTAAAAAATTCTGGCAGCTTGCAAAATTTTATGATATACAAACTCTACCTAAATGAAGTCATATAATTAATTGCTTTAGAATTTATTACACCATTTAAAATGATGAGGGGTTGTTATTAAAGCTCACTGGTAATATTAAGTATAGTATGGAGTGATTTGTTTACTACCTAACTGTGCAGTGAGTAAACGGAAGCAATGAGAAGCCCATCAGAGGCCAGGCCTGTCTGCACTCTTACCTCTCCGGCCTCTGCAACAGGCTATCTCCTATCTCCACTGCAAATAACAGGTCTATTTTGGACAGCAAGCTGCGCAAAAGTAGGCACGTCAGCTATTTGGCATCATGAGCCACCGGAGAAGAAAGGAAAAATAAGTCTAGTCAGCTGCCCACCACAGGAGACTGGGGGATGTTCCATCATCCTGGATTTACTGTCATTTTACGGATATTTGCGCTCAAACAAGGGATTTCTTTGGGTTGGATTTCTATACACTGAGTGGACTGGGCCCATAGTCTGGAAAGCTTCACAGCCAAGTGACAGTCACGTGATTCCACTGCTGTTGTACCTGAGTGGCTGAAGAGTCAAGGTGGGTAAAGGGAAACAGGTAAACTGTGGCAAAAGCTGGAAACCTTTTGCTTATTTCTCTGCTATAACGCAACTTCTGTTGGTAGTTTTCAGTCACATTCCACAGAGAAAGATTACCTTGGTAATTAGGCTACTTATCTCACTTTGACATGTGTGACATTTTATTGTGAGAATTGCTACTTTAAATGTTTAGTCAGCCACAAAGCCCAGTTTAGTTTAGACCAAGTTTATATCATTTAACAGTAATTACAAACTTGATTAACTTTGGCTTAAGCAACGACTGTCTATTTACAAAATCTTAGTAGAGTTTTTCCTGCATATATGAATCGGACAGAACCAGAAATAAGGTTATGTTTCAGAAGAGGGAGCTTTATCAAAAGGCCCTTTGCTTCTACAAATGGCAATGGACAGAGATGAGGTCTGACAGCTGAGGTTATTTTTGGGACAGGCAGTTCGAGCGACAGAGGTGACAAAGCTGCTAAATGTCATCCTTTGAATGGCCCACATCTACTCTAAATGACCTTGTTCCAGGGGAATTTATTTGTTGTTGTGCTATTAAACACCCTTCCCATTGAACAGACTGCGTGACATTATGCAGTTGACTTGATGAACGCGTGCAGAGCCAACACATGGTTGTACATGCTGATGCTGTTACTGCTAGCTATAAATACTTTAACCTGCACTCAGTTTTTCCAACCTTTTAATCGCACAATATATTTGTATAGTATACACAGAAAAATGTGTGCACTTGACAAGGTTTAATTTAATGAATGAATGATTGTAACCTGCATCACATTTACTGGCATTTGCAGGAAATAAGACAATTTGCTATAGAGATTTGTTTTTGCTATTATTATTTTTTTTAAATAGTTTTTAAATGAGTCTGCAGTTACTACAATAATTATATTAAACGATTTTTCAGCAGTCATGATGTTTAAGACAAGTACATATAATATTTCATTCAATGACAAATCACCATCTTTCCCCGACCATATATGTGCAACATCCTGGAAAAATTAACTATTTGAACAACACCAAAAAAGCCTATCAAACTCTTGATTTTAACGTTTACTTCACTTTGCACCTAGTTTCTTTGTTTCTCTCATCAGCCATTAAAGTTTATAAATTATTTTTACCCATCTACTTTACTTCATGCCATCTTACATCATCATCATCTTACATCTAAACTTTCTACCATGTTGCCTGTCACCTCTTGAACTCTGCAACAAGACATTCAAAACATTTCCTATTTGTCTAACATTGTGATCTCCCTGTCATAGTTTAATCTAGAGCTTTTATATCTATCCACACATCAGGTTTTACTTCAAATGACGTCTTTTACATGTTTGTTTTTAAGGTTAACTATAGTGTCTTTAATGGAATTTAAAAATTCATCATTGCTGTTATCATTTGCATTATCTTTGACCACAGGAACAAACAATGGATCAAAACTTGTTTGGAGGCGCACCCAGGTTTCTCACACGTCCAAAGGCATTTTCAGTGTGTGTAGGCAAAGATGCTACACTCAGCTGCACCATTGTGGGCAGTCCCACCCCACTGATCACTTGGGAAAAAGACAAGCTCAAGCTGACATCTGGGGGCCGCTTCAAGACTGTGGAAGATGGGGACGTATACCGCCTGACCATCTATGATTTAACACTGGAGGACAGTGGCCAGTACATGTGCAGAGCCAAAAACAGTGTTGGGGAAGCTTATGCTGCCGTCACCCTGAAAGTGGCACTGCCAGCAGAGATGTGTCAGCGAGCCCCCGTTTTCATGGTAAAACCGACTTCCACACGTGTAGATTTGGGAGGGGATGTTATTTTCCAGTGCCGGGTTGCAGCTCACCCCGAGGCCAACTTTGAGTGGGAGAAGGATGGGCGCTACCTGGGGGAGACTAACCGCATCAAGATTGTTTCTGACTGTGACAGCAGCACCTTAAAGATCCAAAGTGTCCGTAACCTGGACAGCGGCACCTATACCTGCAGGGCCCAGAACTCTGTGGGCCGTTCCCATGCTGCAGTGGCTCTTGTTGTAGATGCTCAGGATGCTCGCCAGCTGAATAAAGACAAGAATACCTCTCTCCTCTCTCATCTGCAAAAGCGCAAAGAGGAAATGAAGAAAGACATCTCCATCTATCGCACTGAAGAAAGCAGTACCTCAATTTCTTCTTCCTCCACAGTCAACATGACCGATACCTTGAGCGCTTTGAATCTAGAGCATGAGCTGAGAGCCTCTGCACTTGCAAAGCTTCCAAAAGGCGTCTTCACCCGAACCTGCACAGTGACTGAAGGCAAACATGCAAAACTCAGTTGCTTTGTGACAGGTCACCCCAAGCCACACATTATCTGGAGGAAGGATGGGACAAACATCAGTGAGGGTCGCAGGCATGTAATATATGAGGACCAAGCTGAAAATTTCATCCTAAAGATTCTGTATTGCAAGCAGACTGATAATGGTCTCTATACCTGCAATGCAACCAACATGGCTGGACAGACCTACAGTGCTGTGCTGGTAACCGTCAAAGGTATGTTTTTTATTTTAAATACCATGCACATTTTAACTATTCATCCACCCATTTTCTACTGCTTATTCCCTGAACGGGGTCGCGGAGGGGCTGGAGCCAATCCCAACTGATATTGCTGAGAGGTGGGGTACACCCTGGACAGGTTGCCAGTAACATCACAGCATATTAACTATTTCTTTATTTATTTGTTAAGGAGATATTGAATGCATCTTTCAGCCTAAATGACATCCTTTCTGGTGATAAACAAAACTACTTCATATCTATACTTACAACAGATTCCCAACATGCAATATACAGAATTTAGATTATAAAACCTGCTTTATTCTGGTTTTTTGTTAATTCTCATGAAATCGCCTAAAGTGTCCAAAATCAATCAAAGCACTTACTCTAAACAAATTTATTCTTATTCTAGATATTTTAAATTAAAATCATATACGTACTTCATCTCAACATTATCAGTGCGTTCATAATTCTATTTACCTTTATCAAATAATGATGTGTAATTCGGTAAACAATCTGCAGTGATTGTGTTTATTGCACTAATGGACCGTTATCCAAAACTGCCGCACCGGTTTATAAATGCTGTATAATAATAGTGCTTGGGACAGCAGTACTGTAAGAACAACTATAATTACTATATTTAAGTTTTTAAAAATTGCTAAAAATGTATGTGGCTATTCACGACAAATTTAAATTCAGGCTTACCCTCTGAAGGAAGGTGTTATATTGCATCTATTTTCTGCTGGTGATGAGTAGTTCACACTTGGCCAAGAAGGGCACTCATCTGCTGCACCATGTTGCCACAGTGCTAATGTGACGTCCCCTGAGAAGAAACTGTCCCAGAGCAGTATTCCAGACATTTCCAGAGTTCTGTTGCTAGTTAACCTTCATTCAGACTGATCATGATGGAAGAGCCACTATTTAGCAGTTCAGAGACAGAGTATGTTAGTAAGGTCACTTTTTGTTTGGGAATGTCAAAGAATAAAGAATGAGTTTTTAATCTTTATTTATTAAGAAAAAAGTACCTCTTTTAAGGATAGTAATTCACTGCTCAAAAGGAATACTTAAACAAAACATTTTGATGAATGAAATATTCCAGTAGAAAAGTACTCTTATGTATAAGAGGATTTGCTGAAAACAAAATAATATAAGAATGATCAATAGAAATTAAAATCACTAACACATGGAGGTCTGGTTTAGAACTCATAATCAACATAAAAGTGCAAAGATCTGATCACAGACTGGTCCAACTTCTATAGAAGTTCCTGAAATCGATTAAAACAAACTTCAAGTTTGTGTGGGCTCTACATGCATTTTACTGATGAGACAATGGATGTTCTCTCAGACCTGGATTAGGACATCAGTCAACCCATGGACAGTCTGCTGTGTTTGAATGATAGATTATGTCTGAGAGGCCCTAGGTTGGATTCAGGTCTGCTGAATGCTATGTTATGCTAACCTAGCCATAGCCTCAATGTCATCATAATGCAGGAGTTGCTGAAACGTTCCAGCACATGATGCATCAAAAGGAACCCAGATCTCACTGCAGCAGCATATGGTCTTACAATGGGTCTGAGGAGCTCATCCCAGTTCTTAATGGTAGTCAGGGTATCTCTGGCTTACACATGGAGGTCTTTGCGGCTCTACCAAGACACTGACCCACTGCTGAATTGGTCATGCCGGAGGATGAAGGCAGCAGAATGGTCTGTCACAGTGGTCATAGTGTTTCCACACTTATGTTGGTCATATGTGCTTAGTGTGAACCTTCTTTCATGTTTGAGGAGCACAAGGCAACAATGGCTAATCTGCCAATCCTGGTGTTCTCTGGCAAATATCAATGGGGCTGCACAGTGTTGGGCTGTGAGCACAGGCCCCAGTTATGAACACTGCCTTCATACCACCCTCATGGGTCTGACAGTTTGAACAAAACATGCTGGAGGGTAATTTTGTAGGGCTTTGGCAGTGCTCCATTCTGTCCCGTCTTAATCAACGGAGCAGACTGTAGCCCTGCTGCTGGGTTGTTGTCCTCCTACAGCTCCTTCGTGCTTTTGACACTGTGCTGTGAGACACAGCAAACCTTGATATCTTGGAACGGACACAAGTAAATGTTAATGACTGACTTGGCAATCGTGCCTTCAATAAACATTTCTATGAAGCTTCACTCTAACAGCCATAAATTCCCATTACATACTCTGATTCTTGCTTACTACTAATGGAATCTGTACAAAATGGGCACAATAAAAATGTAGGTTCACATTAAATTAATGTAAACAGTTATCAACATTTTGTAGCATTATTTCTAAGTCTCAACATATATTACTTTGCATACTTATGAACTTGCTAAGCTTGCCTGTCTTTCTTCTTCAATTTGTTTAAAATATGTTTTAACCTTCCGATTGGGAGAGAAGGAAGATGTTTAACTATCAAATCTTTTAATATTGAAAATTCCACTGATGACTACTCAGCCATTTTCAGATTACGTTATATTTTTTTTTCAAGTTTTGTGACCAAGTGTTGCTAAAATTTCTAGAACCTAAAGCTTCTCTGTTTAATAACCACTGTGGTCAGTGATACTGGAAGCAGGTTTGTTCCACTTGATTAATAAGACGCTAAAGTAAACTTTAGCATGACAATTTTTTGTTTATGCTGTATTAGAGCCTAAGGTGCCATTCAAGAGAAAACTGAAGGATGTGGAGGTACAAGAGAAGGCGGCGGCCCTGCTCATGTGTGAGGTGCCCCTTATTGCCACACAGGCCAACTGGTTCATGGAGGAAACACGGCTGGAGCAAAGCACTAAATATCGCATGGAGGAAGAAGGCACCTTACGTCGTCTCACCATAAATAACGTCACCACCAATGATGATGGTGTTTATATCTGTGAGATGCAAGAAGGAAGCCGGACTGTGGCTGAACTCACTGTCCTGGGTATTTATATTTTTCTTCTTTCAATATAACTGCTTGTGTTTATCACAAAACAGTTATAAATAATAATTATTACTATAAACATTTAATATAATTATTTACCTCTAATGGGACAGAGTGTCAAAAAATTATTTAGAGTTTTACTATATTTTAATCAAATAGCTGCTGTTTCAGTTGTTTTCAGTGTTTTTTACCTCTATATTTCAGGTAACATCACTAAAAAGCTACCTCGAAGAACAATAGTTCCTGTCAGTGACACTGTCATCTTCTGTGTGGAGCTGGAGCATCCATGTCCAGATGCATACTGGACTCGCAATAGCGAGAAGTTGAAAGAAAATTCCAGGATTTCCATTGCCTGTGTGCTTAGACAATACACACTAACAATAAGAGACTGCCAAGCTGATGACTCAGGAGAGGTTGCCTTTGTGGCTGGAGACTGCAAGACTTCCACACGATTTTCTGTCACTGGTTAGTTTGCTTTAATCATATTTATGGTATATTTATAATGAATAAAACTAAGAAATGAAATTTTTCTTTAAATGATTGATGATAATATTGCAAAATGGAATGGTTTGTGTAAAAAGTAGAGTAGGGGAATCATAGTGCAGACAAAAACTAAGAAAAAATAATAACTGTGACTCAATATGTGCCTCCTTTTTTTGAAAAAAAAAAAACCTTTTTCATCTTAAGCTGCACGGAAGCATCCACCCGATCCCCCAGTTGATGCTGTGATACAGAACAAGACAGACTCTTCCATCACCATTCAATGGTCTCCTCCTGACAGTGATCGCCCGGTGCCTGTCAAAGGCTACATTGTAGAAAGGAGGAAAGTTGGTACTTCTACATGGCAGAGGTGCAATTCAGGAGAATCCATTCTTACAACAGAGATCACCATCTCCAAATTTACTGAGGAAGCTAGCTATCAATTCCGCATCTCTGCTACGAATGACTTTGGACAGAGTCCTTATCTGGAGGTACCTGGAAGCTTCTATCTGGGTGAGATCTTTGACACTTATATATTATTTATTACTGTGTTGTCAGTTTGATTTATTTAAATTAATATGATTTTTGAATGTTAAATCTTTCTTTTTCCTTCAGAACCCACTGCAGAAATCAGGAAAGGCCTGATGAACAGCACGACAGTCTCTGGTGAGGAATTCTCAATCTCTGTTGAGCTGTCTGCTGTTTGCTCAGGCTTTTGGTCTCTGAATGGGCGCCTCCTGCGCAGTGGAGCCGACTACCTCATCACCAGGTCAAAGAACGTACATACACTACTCATCCGTGTTGTGACCATGGAAATGAATGGCACTGAAGTGAAGTTCGTAGGTGGAGGCTCAGAGAGCAGCTGCATCCTGTCTGTGAAGGGTAGGTTCTTGAAAGCTTTGAGTTATTTTTGTATACCATAATGCATTTTGTGTGCTAAAAATGATTTTTTTTCATTTTTTTAATTTTACTGAATTTTTAGCCCCTCCTATTAGGTTCATTGGCAAATCAGAACATCCAGAGATTGTGACCTGCAGTGTCGAAGATAGCGCTCATTTGACTGCTGAAGTGTCAGATTATGAAGCTGAGGTTTGTGACAGAATACTCTGAATTCATTAACTTCTCTTAACATCTTGACTAAGCAAACATTTAAATGAATATTTGTCACATAGACTATAAATATTTATAATTATTTTTAAAATACGCCAACAGCCATTTTTCACAAGCTCCAGAATACTTCTTTGTTTAATAGACTCATCGTTAAAGTCTGAATTCTCTTTTAAAATACTGATTTAGTTCACAGCTAGTCATTATGATCTAATTGCTTAAATTTCTTTCCTCAGATCAGTGCATGGACGATCTTTATAAAAATGATTCTATTATATGATAAATAATAACCCTTAAAGACAAATTTGTCCAATCAGCCATCAAGTATCACTTTTCAGCTTTTGCTTCTCATCAAAATATGGTCACTTCCAGTCTTCAAACAAGACAAAGACGGTGAATTACCGTAGCTGATGTCACCATGATTTGATCCATATTTACTTAATGGCTGTGGTTAGTTGAAACAATTCTTGATCATACAGTGGATAATTATTAAACAAAGCAACCTGAGAATGCATCTTCTTCTAAGCCAGTCAATGTGTTTTGCAGTTTTACCAAAAGTACTTTAAAAGAAAAACTAAATAAACATTTGCCGAGTTTAGTTGAAACTCCGCTCAGTAGTCTGGGTGTGAGTTTGCAATGAAGCAAATAATAGGCAACAATATACCAGTACTTTAAATTTAGCTTCAGCAGAAGATATACCATCAAAGCTGGGTTTCCCTTTTAAAGAATATGCAAGTACCCTTTCATTTCTGACACTGACTTTGCTTTGTCTACTTAAAACTGTTTTACATTTGTTTCTTCAGGTAGTTTGGATGATAAATGGTCGTGAGGTAAAAATGGGCAAGAAGTATGAATATGTCATAAAAGGTCGCAAGAGGATCCTGATGGTACACAATGTTACAGATGAAGATGTGGGCATTTATGAGTGTGTTTTAGCTGAAGACCGGCTGCCCATTCAACTCACTCTTAAAGGTATATTCATTAAAACTGTGACTACTGAATTCATATTTCTACACTGTAATGCAATATGCTCTTCAAAATAATTAATGTAAATATAAAATTCTACGACAAATGCTCTGATAAACAGTGCATGATTTAAAATAGCAGCACTCAATTTTCAAACTAATCTTATTTTCTTATAGATGAACCAGCTAAGTTTCTAAATAAAGCCAGAGGTCCTATGGGATTGTCATCAACCCTTAAGGGAGATCTTGAGCTGAGCTGTGAGGTATCTCCTGCTAGCACTGTTGTTGTGTGGAAAAAGGATCAAGTAGAGATCACTGAGGACCAAAGAACTACCCTGATCTCCAAAGGGACTCAAAGGAAGCTCATCATTAGGAATGCCAAGAAAAGTGATGAAGGACATTACTCTTGTGAGACAGTTGCTGACAAAGTCACATTCCAGGTTAGGATAAAAGGTAAGACAGCATTATACATTTGCAGGATATATGATTAACCTGAGTTATATTGTTGTAGAACCTTGGTAAGCTTGTTTTTCTGTCTTGAAACTCAAGCCCTAGCGGCCTTCTCCAACAAGGAGTCAGTACAAACGGAGGTGAAAGCCACTCTCTCTCAGAAAGCAACTCTTAGTTGTGATGTGTCTGACAGCAAGACAGAGGCGAAATGGTATAAAGATGGCAAGTTGTTGGTATCCAGTGGAGCAAAGTACTCTGAAGCAAAAGGCACCTCTCGTCTGCTGGTGATTGAAAAGGTGGAGAAAAGTGATGCTGGGGAGTATACCTGTGAAGCAGGAGGAGATAAGCTGATCTTCAGGATTTTTGTATCAGGTAGGACTGCTTGATTGATTGGTTTATGCATGAGAGCCTATTTTACTCTGAATATGCTGATTATGCTATATTAAGAGTTTGGAGAATGTAACATTGAAAACATTTGACCATGTTTGAATATTGTGTTTCTAAAACTCATTAAAAAGCTGATGTTACCTTATAAAATGCAAATAAAAGCAGAGAGCAGTGACATTAAAATGAACTCTATTTAAAAGCACATACAACAAATTAAATGTCAAAACTTGGGATATGTACTGTATGTATTTTCATAGTAAATTTCATATAAAGAAAATGTAAAAATTTGGGTTAATGACCTAGTTATCATTGTTTTACTTCTTTGTTATGTCAGCAACTAAGAATACTTATTTTACCACCTAGACTTTATATACCACAAATATGTGCTGTTGTAATACACGCTGACGCACATTTAACATTAAAAATGAACCAAAAATTAGGGCTATCATTTATTTAGTAGTGTCTTGGTATAATTAATGTTCAAGAAATTAACAGGAATAATTAATAATAATAATTAATCAATTTCATAACACCATTAATGTGTAAAATCACATGATGACTTCTTGTACTGTAGGTCTTTTAATCACATCTTAAAAACAAAATAATATAGAAACAAAGTAAAGTAACCAAAAAGTGTCATTCTGACAGATCCTCTTTGAACTGTAAACAATAAATAAACAACAACAGACTTTCTCAGAAAAACAGATGGAAAATGCTTTAGGACCACTGCCTGGACACACTGGAGTTTTTCTTTATAATATTTTAAAATGTTTTGGACATTTCTTTTGAAAAATCTAGCCAGGTTTTCTTTATTTACATAGTCTTTATTTATTTTAATTCAGTGCAAAATTACTTAGACATCAGCAAACCATAAATAATGCTAGAGTAGAGAAATACATAAACAGGACCATCCATTTATAATAAATGTCATGTCAAGCATGTCACACTGAGGACTAAAAGACATTGTCCTCATGGGGAGTCACTAATGTTTGAATTGCAAAACTATCCATCAGAAAATATTGTTTTGGTTTTTCTTATCAGTATTATGCAACATTCATTAAAACCTGCTCAACTCATCACGATGCGTTTCAAGTCGACCCCCCCCCATCAAAAATGCACAATTTAATGATAATTGTGAAATGTATTGCAAATGCCACAATAAGAAAAATCTTAAATTTTAGCTCTATTTAACTAAATTATGGAATATTTCCCTTCATGTTGGCATACACAGATGAATAGTTTTCAAGCAGGTTGTAAAACCTATTCGATATATTTCTTTCTTTCTCTGCAACTTTTATGTCATGCTTTACAGGCAGGTGAAACGTCCTTAACGTGACATCATTGTCTTTTTTTGTTTATAACCAAATAAATCTGACAAGTGTAACTTTATCTATTTATTTGGTGGGAATACCTCTTCCTCTGCCATCCTGTCCCACTGAGACACATCTGTTTTACAACAAAACAGCACAAGTGGTACCTCATGAGGGTTGTGTAACTGTTTTTTTCATTCTGTACAGAAGTTGGGCTGATTTGCTGTTATGTTTCAAACATGATCTTTTTTAGACAGTGAGGATATTGGGGAATCTATATAATTAATTCATCGTAGTATTTAATATAGTAATTACCGGTAAATGTTAAGTTAAATTATTGTGACATACTTAGCCAAGATGCCATAAAGACATGCTATTAGGAACATATTTCTCCAAAACCATTTTGTATCTGTAACAGTTATGTTTTTTAGGTTAGACTAAGTCCCTTTTACAATGTGCTTGAGTAACACTAATTCAGCTTACATGATTTTTAATGCTGGAAATCAAGTTTTATACTGATAACAAACACTTTTTTGAATAATTTTGCTTGACATTGGGCATATAATTCATTATTAGTTTTTGAAGAATTATCTCCAGTCTGCCAGTACATTTGGTAGTCAGTGACTGGGGTTCTCAATGGGTGCTCATAACGACTGTCAGGGGTT
Source organism: Pseudomugil gertrudae (assembly GCA_037177535.1). Taxonomy (NCBI): domain Eukaryota; kingdom Metazoa; phylum Chordata; class Actinopteri; order Atheriniformes; family Pseudomugilidae; genus Pseudomugil; species Pseudomugil gertrudae. The sequence goes on from JBAMHV010000008.1 coordinate 15,269,610, forward strand.
TTACTTTCAGAGGCCCAGTCAGCCTTCTACAATAAGGAGTCTGTCCAAAAGGAGGTGAAAGCCACTCTGTCCCAAAAAGCCACCCTAAGCTGTGAGGTAGCTGATGAAAAGACTGAGGTGAAATGGTACAAGGATGGGATCCTGCAGCCTTCCAACAAGAGGATCCATATTGAATCAAAAGGAAAGAGTCGCCAGCTGGTGATTGACAGCACTGAGAAGAAAGATGTTGGAGAGTATTTCTGTGAAGCTGGGTCGGAGAAGATGGCCTTTAATATCCATGTAGCAGGTAGTGTTGGATGCACACATATGACCGATCTTTAAACAATTAGTGTCTGATATTTTCCGTTCTTGACTCCTCCATCAGAGGCCCAATCAGTCTTCTTCAACAAGGAGTCAGTCCAGAAGGAGGTGAAAACCACTTTGTCCCAGAAAACTACTCTTAGCTGTGAGGTTTCCGATTCCAAAACAGAAGTGAAATGGTACAAAGATGGCAAGCTTCTCACTTCCAGTAAGACTATGTATGTAGAGTCCAAGGGCAAAAGTCGCCAGCTGGTGTTGGCTTGCATAGAGAAGAAAGATGCTGGAGAGTATATCTGTGAAGCTGGCCCAGAAAAGCTTATCTTTAAACTTCTAGTGACAGGTAGGATAAAGCATTTTCTTTCTTCTTTTTTGTTGATTAATATGCTAGATAGGTACCTCTGGTACATGTCAAGCCTAAAGCAAAAAAAAATCCTCCATCATCAATGATCATTGTCTCCACAGACACGCAGATTCAATCAGCTTTCTGCATAAAGGAGTCAATCCAAAAGGAAGTGAAAACTACTCTCTCCGAAAAAGCAACCTTGAGCTGTGAAGTAGCTGACACCAAGACAGAGGTAAAGTGGTACAAGGATGGCAAGCTGCTGACATCCAGCAAGACAATCCATACTGAATCAAAAGGCAAAAGTCGCCATCTGGTGATTGAGAGCGTGGAGAAAAAAGATGCTGGAGAGTACATCTGTGAGGCTGGTGCTGAGAAGCTGGCCTTTAACATACAAGTAGAGGGTAAGGAGAGTGCAGTTTAATTAATAGCAAATTAAGATGAAAACTCCTGTGGGGGGCTTTGTTTCTTATTAATGCATCACACAGACCTATAAGTGTTCATGTATCATCCACCAACCAGTTTAAATTTGGTATAGTTTTATAAAGACCATTGCAATTGAGTGTTAAATAAAAAAAACTTATTGGGAAGGTTTTTTGTTTGTATGTTTGTTTGTTTATAAATTAATTTTATTTAAAATGTTTTTTTTTTTATTTGTCATTAATACATGCTCCGTTCAGCCCATTACCGTATACTCATACTACATTATATCAGTGGTATCTTGGAGTACACTGGTCATTTTTGTGTATAGTTCCTTGTTTTGATCTCTCAAAGCATAAGTTCCTTGTGCAGTTATGGTGTGTCATGATTTCATTTAGCATGCTGTTGTTACATAATTGACCTTTATATTTACAATTGAACAGAAATTGTATGTTCATCTCTCTGTCAACTTGTTTATTTCCTATCTGCTGATATACTGCTGTTAAATAATGTGATGACTATATTTAGCCTCCATCAGACCTACATTGACACTGTAATGTCATGCGTTAATTTAAGTGTGTTTGTTTTTGGTTTATTTGAATCAAAACTAAATGAAAAACAAGAGAAACAAAAAAGCCTCTGTTTAAAGGGAACGGGAAGAAACCAATGCTTATGCAATCCCAGCCTATTGATGTATTTATAGTATTGCCAATAATAATGTTGTTCTTATATGATGTTTTAAATATGGTTTTGCAGTTCCATGAGATTTTCCTTTATCTCTACAGAGATTCAACCCAAGTCTGCTTTTTCAAACAAAGAGTCTGTCCAAAAGGAGGTGAAAGCCTCTCTTTCCCACAAAGCTGTCCTGAGCTGTGAGGTAGCGGATGTTAAGACAGAGGTGAAATGGTACAAAGATGGCAAGCAGCTGACTTCCAGCAAGACAGTTCATGCAGAGTCAAAGGGCAAGAGTCGCCAGCTGGTGATAGACAGTGTCGAGAAGAAAGATGCTGGAGAGTATATGTGTGAGGCTGGCAATGAGAAATTGGCTTTTAAAATCCAGGTGGCAGGTAGGAGAGAGGAAAAATGGCTTGTTGCTTTTTGCATCATTCTAATTCGCTTCAGTTTGATTAATATGTTGCCTTTTTCCACCTTATCTGCAGAACCTCCAGCTGGCTTCTCTAATAAAGAGTCAGTCCAGAAGGAAGTGAGAGTTTCTCTCTCCCAGAGAGCCACCCTGAGTTGTGAGGTTTCAGATTCCAAAACAGAGGTGAAATGGTACAAAGATGGAAAGCTGCTGACCTCCAGCAAGATGGTCCACATGGAATCAAAGGGCAAAAGTCGTGAGCTGGTGATAGATAATATGGAGAAAAAGGATGCTGGGGAATACACTTGTGAAGCTGGAGGAGATAAGCTGATGTTTAAGCTGCAGTTGACAGGTAAATTAGTACTAATCTAATTATTTTTTTCTATTGGTTTGATGATTTTCTTCATAAAAGTTTTTCTTTTCCAGATGTAGCTGTCAAGTTTCAGAAAAAGTCTATCAAGGAGACATTTGTTGTTGAAGCAAGTGAAAGCATCGTTTTAGCTACAGAGCTGACCGCAGAGACTGGCAGCGTCAAGTGGTTTAGAGATGGTGTCGAGCTCAAGGACAGTAGCAAGTATGTAATTAAAAAAGATCGCCTTTCTCGCACATTGACAGTGAAGTCGACAGAGACCAAAGACAGTGGAACATACTCCTGTCAAACTGCTGACGACAAAGTGGAATTCAAAGTTCAGGTCAAAGGTAGGTCATAAAAGTGTGAAAGAAGAGACAAATGCAAATGATGGATTTTCCTTTTATGTTTCACTCTTATGCTTTCATTTTAGATTCAGCTTTGAAGTTTGTTGTACCTTTGAAACCTGCTGCAGTGGAGCTCGGAGGCACATTAAGTTTGACTTGTGAACTAAATCAGGCCTTGGGTAATGTTGTCTGGCATCATAATGGCCGTGAGATTAAACCTGGAAGTAGACACTGTGTCAGAACAGATGGTGCGAAGCGAGTGCTCACTGTGACGGGCATGACTAAGGAAGATGAAGGAGAATACAGCTGTGAATGTAAAAATGATAAGACGTCAGCTAGAGTAACCTCTAAAGGTAATTAGCCAATGTAGTAAGAACATTTACAGTTTGAGGTTAGAAACTCTTATCTAACTTTTCTGCTTAATTTCTTGCAGCACCAAGACAAGTGAGATTAACCACAAAACTGAATAATGTTGCTGCAATGGAAGGAAAAGAAGCCATTTTCAAGTGTGCTGTCACCCCAGCAGATGTCAATATTAAGTGGTTCCACAACAGTATACCTGTCACTGCTGGGCCCAAGTACAAGCTTGAGCATGGCGGTGGGAGTTACTACCTTACCATCACCTCTGTCACACAGAAAGATGCTGGAGAGATTAATGTTGATGCAGAGGGCAAAAGTTGCAAAGCTACACTTCAAGTGCAACGTAAGAGAGTGAAGAGTTGAATTATTAACTATAGCACTGCAGTTTCTGGGTTCTTTCAGCAGCCAATGTGCCTCTTTCAGATGAACCTGTGACATTTAAGAAAAAGCTGGAAAACTTAACGGTGGAGGAACAAAGTGAAGCAAGACTGGAAGTGGAGCTCAGTAAAGCTACCGATGAAGTAAAGTGGATGAAGAACAGTGTAGTGATGCAGCCTGCAGGAAATGTAGAGGTTAAGGTTAATGGAGCAAAGCAAACTCTGGTCTTCAAAAGTGTAACTTATGCTGATCGTGGCATCTATTCTTGTGAAACTCTTGATGACAAGACCCAGGCCAAGCTCACTGTGGAGAGTAAGACTGATCATTATTCACATAAATAAGATGCAGAATATTGCTTGCATTACTCTATGGATGATAATAGAGGATCTTATCCTCTGTTAATGTGTCTATAGATTTTTTTAAAACAAGTCCCGGCATTTAAGTATTTGTTAAACTTCAACTTTTCATTCCCCTTCAGAGAAGAAGATTCAGGTACTAAAGGGTCTGACAGAAACCAAAGCACATGAAGCAGAGATGGTAATACTCGAGGTAGAGCTCAGTCAGGCTGATGTTGAAGGCTTGTGGACCAGAGATGGGGCCAAGTTAAAGTCAGAGACAAACTGCCGCATCACAGCTTTGGGACAAAAACACACCCTGACCCTGTCCAACCTTAAGAAGGAGGATGCTGGTACTATTGCCTTCCAAGCAGAGGGTGTCCACACTTCAGGAAAGCTAATAGTCTCAGGTAAGTTCTGCCTTCCCTATGTTTTATTGGGGTCTTCTTAGACCACTCATAGTAATTTAGAAAAATACATTCACAGAACCTCCTGCTATGATATCCAAACCCATGATGGATATCAGCATTCCTGAAAAAGAGAAGGCTACTTTTGAATGTGAAGTGTCCAGAACAAATGCAGATGTAAGATGGTTCAAGGTAGGAAACAATCTCAATCTGTGTGTGTCATGTATTATTTTGTGATTTTTAAATATGTTTTAAATATGGAAAATTTAAATAAATTTGCACAAATAAATAATCTACAGGATGATGTTGAACTGAAACCAGGGAAGAATTTTGGCATTCATTCTTTGGGCCGGAAGCGCACTTTGGTCATCAATAAATGCACCCCTGAAGATGGAGGCACTTACATCTGTCGCACCACGGATGATAACACTTCTGCCAAGCTCACTGTTAAAAGTAATTATTTATCACATCAAAAAGGAACAAGTTAAGTCTGCCATGCTTTTATGGATGAATAACAAGAAAATGTTATCTTTATTGTCACTCCAGCCAGAGAGATCAAGATGGTAAAGATGCTGAAGGATGTGGAGGTGATGGAGAAGGAGAGTGCCACTTTTACTTGTGAAATCTCACATGATGATGTGGAATTTAGCTGGTTCAAAGGAAGCACCAAACTTAAAGCCAGTGATAACATCAAGATGAGACAGGAGGGTATGATTGCTGAAAATCAGAAAAAACAGTGTACTATTAAAAAATGTGTTTTTATCCTGTTTATTAGGTTTTATTTAAGTAATTATTATGTATTTTAATAAAATGTCTTATTCCATCTTCTTTTTCCAGGCAAAACCTTTGTACTGCTGTTTAAGGTTGTAACCCCTGAAGATATGGGTGAAATTAAATTCACAGCTGAGAAAGCAACTTCATCTGCTAAACTTAAAGTGAAAGGTAAACAAGTGTTTGTGCAGAAATTCACAGTGTGTGAACTGTAAGCAAGTTTGCATGAAATGACATAACCATTATACAGCAATGTTTAATGTGGTTGCAAATGGATTATTCATTTTCTTTGCCTCAAAGACTGCTAGGTAGTTTTAAATTAGTAACCTAACTTGTATCCTCACCTTTGACTTTCCCAAATTTTTCCCTAAAATTTAAGCTTTTTTTTCAGTAGATAAAATGTATATTTTAAATCAAGTAAAAGAAAATCCAGCTGCAACTTGCATTTACATTGCTATTCCTCATTGAGGCCTGGTGGCATAATGAACACAACTCCAAATAATGTATCCATGTAATACAAAGAAAAATTGTGGGAAACAAAATCTTATGACTGAATAGTCTGCCATTAGACCTTCTTGTTATATGTGCTTGTTTGGCTTTGGCATAATTCAGTAATGGACAATACCTGCCCCATAGTGTGCTGAAATGATTGCTTTAGCAAGGTCTTTGCATTCATATTCATTCATTTTCATGTGCTTCACACATAATAGTATTCATACTCTCAGTGTTATTGTTACTGTAGAGCTGCCCGTCAAATTTGTGAGGAAACTCAGGGATAAGATAGCGATGTATAAGCATCGTGGACATCTTGAATGCCAAGTGTCACGTGCCAGTGCAAAGGTGAAGTGGTTCAAAAACAAGATGGAGATCAAACCAACCAAGAAGTACGAGATTAAAAGTGAAGATGTGTACCGAAAGCTCACCATCAACGATGTGGACTCTGGTGATGAAGACACATACACCTGTGATGCTACTGATGACAAGACATCCTGTAAACTGCTTGTGGAAGGTAACACAGTGGACAAGGACCAAGATCATTTGAAAACTTTGTTGTAAATAGATTATGTATTTTCTCATAGCAAGCCATCAGAAAAGTAGTCAATGAGGTATAGGTCTTACTAAATGTTGTATGTGAAATAAAACACTAATGAGTTACATTGTGGAAATGACATTTTATAACAAACCTGACTTACTAAAATAATTAACAGGAAGCTAATTATTATCTTCCCTGCACATAGGTGACAGAACATTATTGCCACTGCAGGGGAATTAACCTTTGCTAGTATCTGATTTATTAGTAGATTGTAGATCACATTTTCATAGGAATACCCTTACTTATGGAAAGCCTTTAGCACTTGTCCAGCAGAAGACAATAAATCCCTGTAATGAGCGTGATCTTATATCTACTTTGATTACTTAAATGATAATTGGTTCTTAAATTGTTTTTTAGATTGTGTCATTTTAAGCAAATTCTACCAACACAAGAATACGAGTACTTTTTTCAGATTATACATTATTATAAAATTATTATTCATCCATCCATTTTCTACCGCTTTTCCCTGAACGGGGAGGGGCTGGAGCCAATTCCAGCTCACAACGGGCGAGAGGCAGGGTACACCCTGGACAGGTCGCCAGTCCATCACAGGGCCAACAATTTTTCTCAGTTCTTAGTATCTTTATTAGCATCATCTTTATTATCTTAGTATCATTTTCATAAATTTGAGATACTTTTTTAAAGCTTCCATAAATCCAAAACACCTGAAAATCATACATCATGTGTGTAATCCCAGGCAGTCCTTTTCTCATATTTTTAGTTTATTCATTTACTTTTTCTCTCCAACCAGTATTTCAGTTCATGTATAGATACGAGCTTTAGCTTATGAACTGGGTTAAATAGTTAAGGCTGAAAGCATTCCAGGGATTTATCATTGAGTATATATTTATCTGTGAAATTGTATGATTCCATCTAATAATCAGGTTACAGTTATGAACTGCCATTTTGTGGTCAATATAATCCTCCCATTTCTTGCAATATTTATGGAACTGTTCCATTTCAAGGTTCAGAGAAAAGGTTAACTTCTCTATTTTGTAGATTTCTGTTGTTATTTCTTTCTAGTCTTTCTGTAGTGGGTTTTTTTTTCATTAGCCATTTCCTGGTAACTATTTAGTTAAGATATTATTAAGTATTTGTTACTAGCAGGTATCTCCCACATAGACAGTACAAAAATAATATTTTAAGTTAAAGTGCATCAAATGGGTTATTTCCCTTACAAATTTCAGCCCAATGTTTGGATAACAGGGCAAACCCAGAAGATGTGATAATGTGTGGCAACCAATTCTCCACATTGTCTCCAGCAATGTCCATACTCAGATCAGCTTATTTGGGATGATAAAGTATCTAATGACATTTTTCCATGTGTATTTGCTCCAGTGACCCAAGCTGGATGCATTCATCTGTGTTCTGCAGATTTTAAGCCATTGTTCATCCAATATAGTGATCTTTTATTTCCCATTTTATTTTATTACAGTCTTTTAAGTGTTTGTAGAAATAAATATATCCTAGCAATATGTTTTGTTGTAGCATTAAATTTATATGCATGTATTAAACATTAGTACAAGTCAGTGTTAATTTTTTCCCTAAATTTAATATTGTTTAAAAATTTAACAGTAATAATACTGTTAAAGTAGGATCCAACTTGAAGATATCGGAAAAAGTCCTGCTTTTCTAGATCATGTTTCTCTTTAAGTCTTTCAAGGTTGTATATGCATTCAGCTTTAGAAATTGAAAAGAAATTCCCAATGCCTCTAGCAGACCAAAGTTTAAACCGACTATCATTTTGGCCAGGGGAAAATTCTCTGTCATATGCTACCCATCTTGGTTGTTTCTCTTGGGTACATTTAATATTTTTGATAGTTTTCATATCTTTAATATTCTTATTAATTTAATATATTCACAGATATTTCAGATAAATGCAAAACTTATAAAGAAACCACGTACAGTGGGTTATTAATAGCTTTCAGCTTCCATGTTTTGTTTGTTATTGTATTAATTACTAAACAGTTGGACTCGTTTATTGAATATTTTTCTTTTCCCACTGAATAAGAAGTTAAATAGATGCAAATATCTGAAGTCATTTGAAGCTTGGTTTGTGTCCTCCACGATTATTAACAATCAATATGACAATTAAATTTTTTTAAAATAAAATGTTGTCACTAACATATTATTCTGTTTTTCACGATCCCTGCAGAACAGTCAATCAGCATAGTGCGGGAACTTAGTTCAGTAGATGTAACAGAACCCTTCGCAGCGGTTTTTGAAGTTGAAACCAGTATGGAACTGGTGAAACCTCCGCTATGGACTTTGAATGGAGTTGCTGTGCAGGAGGGGGCTGATGTTGAGTTGGAGAAGGAAGGCACGATGCACCGTCTCACTTTCAAAAAGACAAAAACATCAATGACAGGACCTGTACAGTTTACTGCTGGAAAAAGCAAATCCTTAAGTCAGCTAACAGTCAAAGGTAAACATTATTAATTGTTGCATGATTACACAGCATTTAGATATGACAACATATTTTCTTCTACATGGCTATTTAAATATTTTCATGTAAATGATCAATGAAGTCTCTATATAAATACTACTGTACGTAATCACACACTGTTCTGTATTATTAGAGCGGCCACTTGAGATTGCAGAACCTATCAAAGATGTGAAGGCAAAGGAGAAAAGCTCGGCTATACTCACCTGCAAATTCTCAGCTCCACCTAAGGAAGTCAACTGGTTTAAAGGTGAGGTACCTCTGGCACCGTCAGCAAAGTACAACATGAAGCAAGATGCTACAAGGGCCCAACTTACCATTCAACACTTGGCTGACGAGGACAGCGGACAGTATCGCTGTCACTCAGGACCTGCAGAAACCAAAGGCACCCTTACTGTTGAAGGTAAAGGGAGCCAAACAATAACCCCGCCACCCCAAACAAACAAAAAAATCTGATCAAGTATGTTTTATAAGCCATTGTCTTGTTCCTACTCCTTAGCGCGTGAAATTAAGATCACCAAGCACCTGGCCGACACAGAGGTTGATGAAGACAGCGATGCAGTGTTCGTGTGTGAGATTAACTATGAGGATGAAGAGGTGCAGTGGCTCTTGAATGACAAGCTACTGTGCACTAATGAAGTCAACACCATCACACATGAGGGGAAAGTCCACAAGCTCACACTGAAGAACTTGGCACCTCAGGATGGGGGTACAATCACCTTACAAGTCCGCAAAGTAAAAGAGTCTGTTACACTAAAGGTTAAAGGTAAGGGTTGTAATTCACTTTGTTTAAAGCACACTTTTCATTTGACAAAGGTGCTTAACATTTCAGTAATTATTTTGTTTCCAAAAGCCAGTGTTAATTACCAGTTTACATAAATGCTGTCAACCAGACTTAAATCACTTATTCTTACTGATAAGACTATATACCGTCTTCCTACTCTTACCTTTTTCAAATGCCCTGCAGAGAAACGTGCTGTGTTCCTCAAGTCACTGGATGATGTTATTGGCGAAGAGAAGGGCATGATAACTCTGGCATGTGAGGCTTCCAAGCCAAGAGTTTCCCCAATCTGGAGAAAAGAAGGCAAAGTCTTAAAAGCTGGACCAAAATATGAACTCCTTCACACAGGCAAGTCTTTGGGACTAATCATCAAGGACGTCACCAAAGAAGATGCTGGAGAGTATAGCTGTGACCTCGGCACTGAGGTTTCTAAATCAAAGGTTACTGTTAGAGGTGAGTCTTTACAATTTTATACATTTATTATTGCTTAGATAAACAAGTAAATAATTGACTTAATGCTTTCTACTCCAGAAATTGGTATTGGAATTACAAAGTGGCTGAAATCTGCTGAGGTGAATGAGGGAGACTCATGTAGCTTTGAATGTATTCTGTCTCGTGAGAGCAAAGACAAGTGCTCATGGACCATTAACAGCCAAACTATTACAGACGGAGGCCGCTTTAAGATTTCCAGTCAAGGACGCAAATACATACTGACTATTAAAGATGTAACCCCTGCTGATTCTGGTGAAGTTGTATTCAGTATTAAAGACCTGATCTCCAAAACAACATTAACAGTTGAAGGTAAGTTAAATATCCTATTTTAGGAAGCTCAGACACCAAAAATAAATGGCTCAAAATAAACACGTTGTCATTCCTTGTGACAGGAAAAGCTTCATCGATATCAAAAGGTCTTCAGAATATATCTGCTGTTCAAGGTGAAGATGCCGTTTTTACCTGTGAGGTGACACAGGCTAGTTCTACGGTAAAGTGGGCCAAGGATGGCAAAGTCCTCAAAACAAGCCAAAAGTATGAAATCAGCCAGCAAGATAAAGTGATGAAGCTGACTGTCTGTAATGTGTCTGGTAAAGACTCTGGAGAGTACAGTTGTGAAGTTGTTGGAGGTGCAACTACCAAAGCTAAGCTGGAAATAAAGGGTAAGAATGTCAACTGAAAAAATACTTTAACATTTATATTTGCTGAAAGCATACAACAGCATCAAACTATGACAGTGTACAACTATTTCAGAAACTTAAGTATGTGAACAACTACTGTATGAAGGTGCCTTAAAAGGCTGACAGACATTTTTTTGAGTTATAGATGGCTTTTTTCTTTTTCTTAACAGACCCAATCCATAAATTTACTAAAGTGCTTGAAGACTCTCAAGCAGATGAGAAGGGGTGTGTGACCTTGCAATGTGAGACGGCACAAACCCCATCCAGCGTGACATGGCTTAAAGGTCACACTGAACTGAAGGCTGGAGGTCGATACGTGATGTCGCAGAAGGAGGGGGTCTTAACTCTCACCATCAAACAGCTGGAGGAGATAGATGCTGATATCTACACATGTGATGTGGGCACTGCCAAGAGCATGGCAAAGATGACTGTTAAAGGTAAGAATCTACAGTAAGCATGTTTAACAAGAAGACTAAAAAGTTCAAATTCACTTCTATTATTCTTCTTGATAACTCTGGAGTACAAGTCAAAAACGCTGTTTCACAATCTGATAGAGAACAAATGTCACATTTTAGTATTAGATATAAGACCTTGCATATCATGCGGCTGTGGCGCATGTAGTAGAGCGGGTCAATTCCTAACCGGCAAGTTAGCGGTTCAAATCCACATGCCGAAGTGTCCTTGAGCAAGACACTGAACCCCCAGTTGCTCCCGCTGCTGTGTCACCGGTGTGTGAATGTGTGTGTGTTTGTGTGAGCGTATGGGTGAATGTGTCGAATAGTGTTAAAGCGCTTTGAGTGCACTGACATGTAGAAAAGCGCTATACAAGTACAAGACCATTTACCATATCAGTCACTGAAATTGGATGATTTGTAAAACTGATCTCATAATTCCACTTTTTTCACGTTGCATGGAGTTTGTAACCTATGTTGGATAGATATGCAGCTTTTTACATTGTTTACAACATACTTAGAATACAACATTGGTTAGTTGGATGGGTTTGCTTTGTGTGACACCTCTAGGGATGGATGCTTTAGCCCACCCATGGCTGAACACCCTGCTTTATATGTTTCCACTTCTCCACCTGATTTCCCACATTTTAATTTGAGAGAGAGTTCCGTCTGTCACTGTTCCTTGTGTTTCCTTGGTGGCTATCCAAACCTAGGGTAGCAGAGATAATTCAAATGTTAACTGCAGGAACCTGAGATTTCCTGTCTCAGGAGATTTACCACCCCTGCCCAGACCACATAGTGCTCTGGGGATGAGGAATTTCAATGCAATGGGTCTTCCCCCAGAGAGGATTGACACTATCCAAAATGCAAGAGCCTCCTCACATGCTCTTTTTTCAGCAGTAAATGCTGTTTGAAGTGGTGTGAGGAATGCTAAAATGTACCGTTTTAGTGTTCAGGTGCAGATTTGCTGTTTGTTACAGGATATGTTGGAAAAAGGAAAGGCTTTTCCATCATCACTCTGTTATCAAAGAACAAGGATTTACATCAAGTAACCCAGCTTTTTTTTTTTTAGAAAACTTTTTAATTTTTTTTGCCTTGATCATGATAAGTCAAAACTCTTAAGTGACTTTCTCATGATTTTAACAAGAAATGAAAACTTGTTCATGCAGCATTACCAGTAACTTTCATAAAGAAGCTGGAGAACCTAAAGGCTGAAGAAGGAGCCACCATTGTTCTGAGCTGTGAGCTTTCTAAACCTGGAGTCCCAGTGGAGTGGAAGAAGGGCACACAGGTCCTAAAGTCTGGAGAGAAGTACCAGATGAAGCAGAAGGCCTCTGTCAATGAGCTTGTTATCAGCAAGGTTGTGCCAGAAGACAGTGGAGACTACAGCTGTGTGTGTGTAGACCAGAAGACCACAGCAAGCCTCAATATTAAGGGTAGGAATCTGTTTCCAAAGAGTTGGTTTGAGTACATTTTATTTCTTTTATTTGATAATTGTTTTATTTAATTGTCTAGAGCAATGCTGTATTATTCTGTATTTAGTCACTTGTGTTGCAACTTTGCTTGTCATCACAAGATCTGAAGTGTCAGTGTCTTTCCTTTTTATTGTAAATTACGATTATTGATTTATACTCTGTCATGGCTTGTTTTGGTTACTAATTGACTAATAAATACTCAGCCCAACCAGTGAGTTTCATAAAGAAGCTGGAGAGCCAAAAGGCTGAAGAAGGAGCCACCATTGTTCTGAGCTGTGAGCTTTCTAAACCTGGAGTCCCAGTGGAGTGGAAGAAGGGCACACAGGTCCTAAAGTCTGGAGAGAAGTACCAGATGAAGCAGAAGGCCTCTGTCAATGAGCTTGTTATCAGCAAGGTTGTGCCAGAAGACAGTGGAGACCACAGCTGTGTGTGTGGAGACCAGAAGACCACAGCAAGCCTCAATATTAAGGGTAGGAAAACATTTTCCAGGAGTTGGTTTGAGTACATTTTATTTATTTTATTTGATAATTGGTTTATTTTAATTGTTTAGAGCATTGCTGTATATGTCTGTATTTAGTCACTCTTGTTGTGTCTGTGTCTGTGTCATTCCTTTTTATTGTAAATTATTTATGATTATTTATTTATACTCTGTCATGGCCTGTGTTGGTTACTAATTGACTAATAAATACTCAGCCCAACCAGTAACTTTCATAAAGAAGCTGGAGAACCTAAAGGCTGAAGAAGGAGCCACCATTGTTCTGAGCTGTGAGCTTTCTAAACCTGGAGTCCCAGT
>JBAMHV010000008.1:15283009-15297483 GCA_037177535.1 Pseudomugil gertrudae
GGTCCTAAAGTCTGGAGAGAAGTACCAGATGAAGCAGAAGGCCTCTGTCAATGAGCTTGTTATCAGCAAGGTTGTGCTAGAAGACAGTGGAGACTACAGCTGTGTGTGTGGAGACCAGAAGACCACAGCAAGCCTCAAAATTAAGGGTAGGAAACTGTTTTTCCAGACAGTGGTGCTTTAAAAAACGCCAACAATCTTTCTACTACTAAAAACTAATTAATACCTAATTGTCAGTGACACATCTTTTTTTTAAAAGCATTTTTAACATTGCTTTTGTTTTTTGTGGTCACTGAATTCTGTATGTTTTCTTTCATGGCATGCCGCTGGTTATTAACAAATAAATACTCAGCCCAACCAGTGAGTTTCATAAAGAAACTGGAGAACCTAAAGGCTGAAGAAGGAGCCACCATTATTCTGAGCTGTGAGCTTTCTAAACCTGGAGTCCCAGTGGAGTGGAAGAAGGGCACACAGGTCCTAAAGTCTGGAGAGAAGTACCAGATGAAGCAGAAGGCCTCTGTCAATGAGCTTGTTGTCAGCAAGGTTGTGCTAGAAGACAGTGGAGACTACAGCTGTGTGTGTGGAGACCAGAAGACCACGGCAAGCCTCCATATTACTGGTATGAGGGTTTGTTATTTAAATCCACACAGCAGCTTTAGACTTGTTTTCTATGTTTATGTCATGTTGCCGTGCATGGATGTGTCTCGGGTTTGTAAGGTACTCTTTATCACTGATACAAAGAAAAGATATAGTTTACTTTAATCTATAACAATTTTGAAATTATGATGATTGTTTTGGATTGTATAAAAATGTATTAGGCTGCTTTTTTAATTAGTAACTTCCTGTTGACATGTATCGCTTTTCTGTGTATTTTGTTGTTGCTGTTTTGTTTCTGTTTTCTGCCCATGACCTGTCATTCTTGTTAATGTTTGACATAATTAAAGTGCTTCTTTTACATTGTGGCAGATCCACAGGATAAAACTCTTTGCTTGGATTTTCTGCAGCAAACTCTGTGTTGTGACAGTTTGAATGTAGTTGCTTTGTTTTTTGTTTCACCTTTTGAACTTCTTCTTTTAAAATATTTGAGATCATTTATTCTTTCAGTTTAGTAGCATTTTTATTAGTTGCTTTTGTCTGTATTTTTGTTTGTACTGCTGATAATGTTGGACGCAAGCACTGTATTTGTGCTCATTCTTAAACATCTAATTTGCACTGTATTTAAGCAGAAAGGCAAATAATTTCCTATTTATCTTCTGCTGAAGTATATAATTGTGTTTTATATGTATATGCATCCCTGAAAGTTTTTTTTCAGTCCTTGGGGGGGGGGGGGGGTAGTTTTAAATTGATAAGAAGATAAATCATCACTGTTTTACAACAAACTGAATTTATATTTTCTCTCAGCTCCTTCAGCTGCTGGACCAGAATCCAAGAAGGAGGAGACCAAAGAAAAAATTGGAGGTATGATGATCAGATATTATTATGTGGAATTTATGGTCTAAATTCATTTTGATGATGGCATTTGTGTTGCCATGTTTTGTTTTCCTTTAAATTAGTGGTCCTTAACACCGGTCCTTGAGAGTTACCATTCTGCAGGGTTTTTTTTGTGTTTCCCTGGTTCAACACACCTGATTTGATTGAAAAAGTTTTCCAACAACCGGCTGTCATTTGCAACTGCTTGTTATTGAGCCATTGATTTGTGTCAGATGTGTTGCAGCGAAGAAACACTAAAAGAGACCCCTGCCTTAAATTGTTCCTGTTTTTCTTTGTCATTATAGTTTATTATAGAAATCTACTAATTTCTTTTTCTCCTTGTGTAACTCTATCTCTCAGTAGGAGTTTTAATAAAACCTTTTCCTTAGTGCCATTTCCCAGCATATGCAACAGTAACAGTGAGTTTGTAGCCGTTTAAGACTGACATTCTGGCAGACGTCAAATTCATGATGTGCTAATAGCTTTTATCAAATTTGAAGAGTTTCTTAATTTGTTATATTATGTTTTTTTAGCTCTTGTGACCAGAATATGTGTCTATCAGATGTGTAAATTGTTGCATTCTCTTTTATATACATTCTACATGCACTATCCATATTAATTGGATTTTGGTTGGTAGACTAATACTTCTGGTTAGCTGGTGTTAGACACTAATTCTCTTTTGCTTTGAATGTTTGTGGAATCATGTTTTTACGTAATATGTGGAGTCTTAGAGAAAGTAAATATGTGGCATGGCATTTTTGTTTAAAACTAGTGTTTGCATTTCAGTCAGGATGTAACAAGACATACAGGAAGGTATGAAGGAGCTTATAAAGGTAGGGGAAAGTAATGTAATGTAAACACATATTAGCAAGCTGCTAGTGTGGAAAATGTGTCATTTTTGGCTTGCAGATAAACACTTCAAGCCAAAAACAGGTTTGCAGGTATATAATATACTGGGTAGGGAATATAATGAAGGATGTTTTCTTGTAAGTTCTGTTCTGTGTCACTGGTTTGTTCATTGTCACACATTCTGTATTTGTCTTTTCCTTTGGTTTTTTGCACCTGTGTTGCACATGAAGCATATTGTTTCCATGGGATGCCTGCATAGTGCTGTTGATTTCTTGCTGTTAAATCACAAATTTGATATGTGACAGGAGAAAGAGACTTTGTTGTTTGTTGTTTATTTGATTTAGAAAAATGTTTATTGCTTTCTATTCTTACAGTCATTGTGATACTAACTTCTATGGACAGAATTACTTTTATTTTAACACACTGACATCTTTTTAGTAGGCAGACTTTTACAGGTGACCATAAAGTGTGCTTCATTTGTTATCCCACAGTATGTGTTTATTTAGGCTGCTGTCTGTAGGTCATTGAACTTACTGTATCATTGTAAGATTGTGAGATTGTTGTATCTTATCTCAGCTGAGAAGACTGTTGGAACAGCTATCAAACAAGATTCCCAAAACCAGGGGACCAATGAGCCTGTAAAACGTAGCAGTGGACTGATATACTTTACTGTTGCTTCACACCGTTTGTCTGTGCATAGTCACCTACATGTCCTGTTGCTTTTTCCTTTTTTTTTACGAGGCATCTAGATATAGTACAGTATAGATTGTAGCTAATCAGAGGGGGTTTTATTTCATTTTTTCATTTTTTTAAAAAAAGTTGCTTGCTTTTTTTTTAAAGACAAATCTAAACAATCATCACAAGCTAGACTACGTGGTAACATTTCACAAATTATATACACTCTTTCTACATGTCAGTTTTTGCTATTAGACTATAGGGTAATTGTAGATACATCAATGTTTAGCAGTAGAAATTTAATTTGAGGTATTCTGCTTGATACACCAGATGGTGACCAATGATGTTATCATTGGGCCTGACTGGACTTTGCAATTCAAATGTAAGCTCAATGTGCTGTGTTTATAAGAGTCATTCTTAGCAACATGGGGGGATAAAATAAAAACAGTTCTGAAACATACATAGATATATTTAACCTAAGTTGTTTTTACAGTGTATGAAATATGAAATGCAGCTTTAGGGACCATTTCTCTAATGTGGTGCTGTTGTAAACGACTGTCGATTGCAGTATTTATCTTTTTATATACAGTCTATGGTATTTATGTATGTACATTACGTAAAAAGGATAGATCTTTCACTCCAAATCCATTACAAGACGAGACTGTGGTGTGTTGGCAGTTATCATTGTGGCTTTTAGACAAGTCTTGTTGATTTGATTTGGTACAATTAGCAGTTTTGGGTGAAGTTGAAACTTTAATTAAATGAAGATGAACTAAAACGTCACCTCAGACTGAACATTTGGTTCAATCTGCAGTCTTAAGTAAAGTTAAAGTTTTAGTTTACTGTATCAAAATCTACATTTGTACATGTAAAATATAATAACAGTAACAGCAGAGAAGTCACTGACTTCAGTGGAGGCTTGCTCTGCCGCAGTGGTGGCAATAAATGTAAAACTAGAAAATTGTAGGGTTTTGTGATTGTTGGGTATTTGCTTTGAGAGCATTTTCTTACTTTAGGCATCTTCATATCTTGAGGCTGTTTGTCAGCATTCTGACTCATTTGTTTTTGCTTGAGTGTGAGGTTGTATTTTGAAATGAAAAATGTTATTCAGTTAGTTGCGCTTGCAGAAATATTTGTCATGTCTTCCTGATGTCAGGGGTTTCAGAGCTGGATAACAAATGGAAAGGGTTGCCCTTTGTGGTTTCCTTTTATCATTTTGTTTTCTGTTTAGGTTCACTTGTGTAGCACACAACCAGTCTGATTTTATGTTGCTTACTTGCTATTGAACTGTGAAGGACAGATATATAAAGACATGTTTTTTTTATGTCAGCTTTGAAGGCCTGTCTTTCAGTAACGCTATTCTTCAATACTTAATTACTTCTTTGTATTGAATGGACATGGGGATCATTAACTGCAATATTATTGATTTATCAGTATGTGTGTGGATGTGTGTATATCAAAACAATCATACAGGTAATGCCATTTTTTTAATGATATTTGTTGAGCCAAAAAGAAAGAAAAATCAGTGTGTAAATTTTACCAAACATTTTTTGTTTTATCTACATGGTACACAAAACACAAGAGAACTGTGGGTTAGGACAACACAAAGCAGTTTCTTTCCCACTCCTTCCAGTGGTGTGCACTCGAAACTTGGAGAACCAAGTATCTGAAGAGGGAAGTAGTGTCACCCTGCTCTGTGAGCTTTCTAAACCAGGACTCCAAGTCCAGTGGAAGAAAGGAACCAAAGTCTTGACTTGCGGAGAGAAGTATCAAATGGGACAAAGAGGATTCAGATATGAGCTAAAAATTCTTGATTTGACACCTGGAGACACGGGAACGTATTCATGTTGTTCAGAGGACACACTAAGCTCTGCATCTCTTGTGGTAAATGGTAGGCTGGCCACTATGTTTCTCCTGTCATTTTCCACTTCAACTGAGCCTCTCATTCCTTTTTTAAACTCATTTCACCTCACTGTTGTTTCATCATCTCCAATTCATGTTTTCATAGTTAATTAGTTCTTTCCCTCATTCTTCAGCTCTCCCAGTTATTTTTACAAGAGAGCTGCAAAATCAGAAAATCGAGGAAGGATGCAGCGTTTCTCTACAGTGTGAGCTTTCCAAACCTGAAGTTCCTTTAGAATGGAGGAAAGGCGAGCTTGGTCTCTGCCCTTGTGCCAAATATGACATCAAACAAACTGGACACCTGGCTACACTAGTTATTCATGACGTAGATACAGAGGATTCTGGAAGTTACACATGTAATACTCGTGATCGTCAAAGCACTGCACAAATCTCTGTGGAGGGTATGCTCAATGCAATCTGTTATGTGTTGATTGCATCACATGAGTTGCATTTTGCTTTGTGAGACTCGCTCAATTTCTGGATTATATCTCAGATTGACAGATTGAATAATGTGACTTGCTTTGATATGCTTTGTCTTAACGGCTGCACATTTTTTGTTGGTGAAAGATTAAATTATAGGAACATGTATTTTTTTATTAGTTTCTCTTAAACCTTGCTAATCCTTTCAATTCCCTGCAGCCAAGCCTGTTCTATTCAAAACCCAGCTGCAGAACATTGAAAAGCAGGCAGGAGAGAGTGCCAGTTTTCGCTGTGAGACCACAAAGCCAGGAGCCAATGTGGTCTGGAGGTGTGGTGACAGAGTGCTGACAACCAGCAACAAGTATCATTTGAAACAGGAAGGAAATGTAGTCGAGCTCATCATTTATGAACTGCAGGGAAATGACTCAGGAGAATATTCCTGTGATACAGGCAGCCAGAAGACTTCAGCTGTCCTCTCTGTGAAGGGTAGGATTTATTTACTCAAGACTGTCCTTTTCATGCATCCTCTGGAGTTCAATCCTTCCCATTCCACTTTGTTTTATTCTCTTAAGCATGAAGTGCACCAGCCTTTCATCTTAAACCATTTCAAGTCTTTTAATTGCAATTTAAATGTTCAGGAAATCCTTTGTAATTTGTGTAATCTACATAACATATCACTGTTTTTAAAGGACATCTATAGCCACTTGCTTGTTGAGCTGGATCACCAGCCTCATTTGTGCTTGACACTTATCTTTCTTCATCCACGTTAACACTACAGACCCTCATTCCTTGCACGTGGTGCTCAAAATAACAGCACTGCAGAAACCTTTTTCATTTTAACAACATATGCACATCTTGAACTTCACAAGTTTCTGTGTGATGCTGTGTATTTATCAAACAGAAGTCGAGGTGAACATACTGAAATATCTAGAGAGCTGCGTCGTACACGAGGGCGAAGATGTCTGCTTTGAGTGTCTTCTTTCTCATGAAAAAACACCTCCAGTCCAGTGGAAGCTTCAGGATGTCCCGCTTCAGAGCAATGAAATGAACTTAATAAAAGCTGAAGGCCGCGTGCACAGCCTCACACTAAGAGGTGTTACTAAAGCTGACTCTGGAACAATAATTTTCACTGTGGGAAGCCACACGTCCACTGCATCCCTGACAGTTAGAGGTAAGGGAAGCATTCACTGTTTCCTCTCAGGAGGAAAATTAGTTTTTTTCTACATTAACATCTAGACTTCTACTCATTTGTTCTTAGTCATTTTTCTTGTAGGACACATTTCAGCTATGTTTTCCAAAGGTGTTTAAAAACTTAATTGAAGTTTCTTTTCGCCATACATTCTCTTTTACATCAATGCCACTTCCAATATTTGCA
Organism: Pseudomugil gertrudae; assembly: GCA_037177535.1. Classification (NCBI taxonomy): domain Eukaryota; kingdom Metazoa; phylum Chordata; class Actinopteri; order Atheriniformes; family Pseudomugilidae; genus Pseudomugil; species Pseudomugil gertrudae. The sequence continues at coordinate 15,289,698 of JBAMHV010000008.1, forward strand.
GGAAATCTACACAAGCCTGCTTACATTTTTCTACAGTATAATCATGTTCAGTCCTTTTTCCATTGAACTTAAACTAATATCACTTTTAGATCTCAGTTTATTGTTGAAATAAATCATATGGGTCTGTGACTGCATTATTTATGTCATTAAACTTTATTAGACACATTCCTTTTACAATATTTGAATTCAGCATTTTAAGATGAGATAATTTCTGCTATGTGATTCTTGTTTGGAGCTATGTCCCTCTGTGGCACATGTGGTATTTATAGCAACATTTTTAAAACATTAACTTCAAAAACTTTGTTGCATGCCCTCTCCTCCCTTTCTCATGTTCTGCCAAGTCTCTTCTGTCAATAGAAGAATATGCAGTTGGTATTTGTATGTTAATCCTTCTCACTGTGCTCACAGTTTTCATGATGGAAATGAGCTGATTTCAAGCGTAATTGTGTCTTCTCAGTATTTGTTCTATCTAGATGGCATGTTGCAACGTTTCAGTGTTTGTTCAAGCAATGTCATATTTGATTAGAGGGTGTTTGGTGGAAGCCACATTCATTTCTATAACTTAATTAAATGAGAAAAATCATTCATCAGTTGGTCTTTCTGGTAGCAGAACCAGTATCATTCAAGAAGGAGCTCGATTATCAAGAAGTCAGAGAAGGAGGTGAAGCCACACTGTCCTGTGAGACATCCATCCCTGACTGCAAGGTGACATGGCGGAAGGGGTCAACAGTACTCACCCAGGGGGAGAAGTACACCATGCATCAGAAAGCTACCACTCACATCCTGGTTGTTCACAACCTAATCACAGAGGATAGCGGTGAATATACCTGCGATACAGGAGACAAGAAAAGCAGTGCTACTCTGACTGTAAAAGGTAACAGAGCATATTTTTGTCATCCATTTATGTCTTTTGTCTTGTTACGTCTTCATTAGGTTTTTTTTTTACAAGCTTCCTCATGATCTAGCGATAGATCAATTATATTTCCTGATCAGAATCACTTTCTAGACTTTCTAAGTAATTGAAAAATCAACAAATCAGTAGGGATAAAATGTATCCACCAGACTTAATCGCACAGTAATTTATCTGATTTTGACTCTAGTTTTGTGTGGTGGGAGTCTGCATGAGTTACACAACTAAGAAATTATCTGATCTTTTGTTTTTATGAACAAAAACATTTTTTAGTGCCTCTGAACTAAACTAATGCCTCACTTCAAATATTTCACTGAAGTCAATATTGAGGAAAGATAATTAGTAAATATTAAAATTGAGTCCATGGTGACAGATGATCTTAACCTCCCTAATGATACCGTCTGGTGGATCTTCTGAGATCTGATCTCTCACGTGCCCTTCACTCTCAGAGCATGTCCGCATCATCCGAGAGCTCTGCGATGTCACTGTGACTACTGGCCAGGACGCTGTCTTTGAGGTTGAGCTGTCGCATTCAGCTGTCACCAACAGGGAGTGGTGGCTTGGAGATAACCTCCTACAAAACAATGACCTGAATCAAATGAGCAGTCATGGCAGAGTGCACCGTCTGGTTCTGAAGATGGTAACTACAGATGAATCAGGGGATGTTGCCTTTGTGGTGGGAGAGGAGAAGAGTGTGGCTTGTCTTCTGGTGGAGGAGAAACCAAAAGGTAAAGGAGATAACAGGTCCTTGATGGTTTTATTCTTCAAATTCATCACCATCAAGCTGCTCTTTATGTTGTTTTTAACTGAAAACTCATCACCATTCTCCTCATCATTACCATGCTCTTTACCCTTTATCGTAGTTTCTTTTTAGATAGAGCATAAAAAGAAATCTTAATAAAAATCTTGAGCTCAGCAGGTTTTTTGATGTCTCCATGCTCCAACACAGTGTTGTGCAAAATGACTCATTAATAACTCAAGTCAGAAGCAAAGAGACATCGGAAAACCTGCAGGGCAGTGGTCCGTGTGAAAACAAGTTAAATAGCTCTGATTTAGAAGTTTAACTAAATACTGTGGACTAAATATCTAAAAGCAGAACATTATTTGATAATTAAACCAACTAGTGTTAGTAACAGTGTATGTAGTGTTCATTTGTGATTGCATACTGCAACATTATTCAATAACACAAAACCAGTGACAGTATGTACTAACTAGTTAATGAATTTATATCTAGAAAGCTGATTAGTGGAAAGGAAGTGAAAAGACTGCATATAAATGCTACGTTTTCCATATTTACAGTGTTATTGACACAGAAACCGCACAACACTGTGGCATTAGAGGGGGAAACGGTCACTCTTGCCTGCTCCATCTCTAATCCCAATGCCACAGTCAGCTGGATTAGGAACAATGTGGCCATCCAAGCAGGTCTCAAGTATGACCTGAAGAAGAATGGAGCATTGCAACAGCTTCGTATCCACAATCTTGTGCCCGAGGACTCTGGAACGTACACCTGTGACACTGGAGATGAACAGTGTGATGTCACATTGACTGTGGAAGGTAAAGAAAAATTCCTGCTATTAAAAACAAAAACAAGTCTTCTTTCCTGATGGCCAAATTCAAGACTGGACCAAAATTGGATAAAAAAAAAATTCTTGAGCTTCCACTTTTCTCCGCCACACACCCAGTCTGGCATCAGAGCAGTACTTGATTTAAAATCCTCAAGGACTTTTCATTCGTCATCTCCATTAGTTGAGGCCTGACTTTCCATCTCAATATCTCATCTCGAACTTTTCCATGTTTAAACTCTCACCAGGTGCTCCAGCATTCTTCAGGAAAGAGCTTAAGAACCAGGATGCCATAGAGGGTGATGATGTTACTCTGCACTGTGAGCTATCTAAGCCTATTCGTGTTGAGTGGAGGAAAGGAGGCATTGTCCTCCAGCCCAATATTAAGTATGAAATGAAGCAGGATGGATGCATTCAAGAGCTTTGCATAAGGAACCTGGAACCTGAAGACAGTGGTTACTACACCTGCGATGCAGGAGACCAGCTCACTACAGCATCTTTGGCAGTGCAAGGTAGTCTTCCTGTAGTACCGCTGAGTTTGTCTGTAATAGTACAGTCTGTCTGCTATGCTGCTTTTTGGTTATTAGAGTCAGTGTGAATCTATAAATGTGTTTTTATTGTTTGTTTGGTGTGTTTTTGGGAGATTCAGTGTGTGTATATTTGTACTTTTCACTCAACAGTGAAAGAGGTCTTCATTGTTTCTGGTCTTAAGACCACTGACGTTTTTGTTGGGGAGTGGGCAACATTCTCCTGCCAGTTATCTGGTTGGATACCCGGTAAGGTACAGTGGTGGTTGGATGGCAATTTGCTGGAGAACAGCTCTTTTATTGAGATAGGTTTGGAGCAAGGCTACATCTACACACTCACCTTTAAGAACCTGGCCACTGATGACTCTGGCACTGTCACCTTCAAAGCGGGCAGTTTAACCTCAACAGCCAAGCTTATAGTCAAAGGTATCTTATTCAACAGTAACTAACTCTTTTTAGGCCCTGCAGAATCCAAACTAAAATATTCAGATTGTTAATAGTTTAATTAAATCCTTATTTTGTACTGCTTTTACTACAACAATTTAACTAATCTTAATTGTAATTCAAAATATTGTTGCAATGGATCAAGAAGAATTTGACTATTGCTTTTCTGCAGGTTTTTTTATGAATTAATATAATATATGGTTTGGCATTTTAGGACACTAATGCATGAGCAACATTGTTTCAGATTTTATTGATAATGGTTTTATGCTGTGTGTTTTATGCATATATGTTATGATATAATTCAAACATACAGCTGGGTGCAGCACTATAGCTGAATCGTATCTGTGTTCAACAGAGTGATGTTAACTTGCTACACTTTTTACTAAATGACGGTGGTAGCAGATCGCTGCTCTTTCATATGTTTATTTGAAAACGTGGCTGTATTTTAGGCTGCTGAAATGAAAAATGATAATCACGATTATGAATTCCACTTATGAGAATATTTGGTAGAAAAGTTAATACCTAACTTCTAAAACAATGTTGTGTCTTTGGGGGTAGTAGTATTGAGAAAATAAAGGTGATCTTTTTTTAAAAAAAAAACATTATTAAGGGAAAAACACACCTTTGACATAGGCTAATCTGTGATCCATACCATGTCCATACCATGTTTTAATTAATTATGTCTTATTCTGTCAACCTTTTACCAATGTATAACTCCTACATTATTTTATTTAAAAAACAATTAATGAATTGAAAAAGGTATAAACAAATGTTCAAATGCTGACTTAGATAAAAACGGTGTTATTAGATGCTGATGCTTCATCTTGGTGAGCAGGGGTATTCATGAAAGAGGAAGAGATAATTTGACCCCCTTCATGAAGTCTACATGCTGGTTGTGAATGAAAAGTAAAAGAAATGGAAAAATTCAGAAGCTGCTCTAAATTTAAGAAGGGGGTGGGTAGTGTGAAAGTCAGTCTCAAAGGGGAATGAAAAAACAAGGATCTCACTGGTTTGCTTATCAAGGTAACTTAGGGGTTAACTCAGGGTTTTTTCTTATTGTTTTTTGCACACTATGCTGCTGGTTCACTTCTTATGAAGATAACTCACCATGGCATCATACACTACCGGTAAATAACTAACCTACTCAACAACAGGGTATATGGTTTGATAAGAGATTAACCATTATAAAAGCATCACATCCTGTCAAACCAGTTCTCTTGGAAAACAGTTAGACCATTCTGACGACATATGTTTGTGGCTCATAGAAGGAGAGAAAGAGATTTTAGGGATAAATGCCAACCTTTAGATGCTTTGTCAGAAGAAAATATCTTTCTCTCTGAATTTAAACATAAGCTACATATTAGACAAATATTAAGAGCAAAGATTTTGTCTATTTGGTATTATATACCATGTATTTTTAGTTTACATGAAATTACACATCAGATTTGTCATAACTTAGGCAAAACTGCTGATAAAATAAAGTTGTAGCTTAATTACAGAGAAATTACAAGTAGAACTCATTTGGTTGATCAGGTCCATCCCTGATCCATATTTATCAATCTTTAGTTAGCATTCATGGTAGTTAATGTCAATGGTGCTTTTGGTTTGACAAAAACTGACGTTTGCATATTTTTTCTGTTTACATGTTAGGCCACGACAAAAGTCCTGTTCAGCCTCTAGTCTATATAGTGTAATGTTTGGGTGCTCATGTTGGAAATTCATTTTAATGATGCAGTAAGTCACAGTTGAATGTTGAGCTCAGTTAAAATAAATATTCTGTAAAGAAGGTATATACTGATTTGATGTTTTAAGGTGGGTACGTTTGTAGTGTAAACAACCAAAAAGCATGATCGTGATTATTATGTGATTAACTCTGCAGCTCTAAATGTCTGTATCCCCCGATGGTAGCATAAATAATAACTTATTCTTATTTGGTATTTAGCTCTAGTAAAATGAGTACAAAACGGCTTTAGTCATTTGAAAATTATGGCACATTTTTTATATTGACAAATTTATCCACAAAGTGATCAGATGTGTGAAAGACGGTGCTGCTCCACCCATCCATGCTGGTCAGATGCTCTTAATGCTCATGCTTCCTTCACCTCTGCTCAAAGTATTGCTCCTAAGCATTAAAACTTCTAACTTGCCTCACCTACCATGAGTATGACGTTGGCATTCCTTTCACTTATTACCCATTCCATAAATACTGCAAGGACCACCTTGTTATTGATTGTGAGTATTGCTATGAATCATAACATTTGGACTTTTTAACCTCCTGAGAGCTCACATAGTTCAGTGCATTGATCACAAAAAAATTCATTTAGCTAATTTTACACAATATAAAATGTGTATTGTAAACTCAGTTAAATACTAAATATCACTGCCACCCACACATTATTTATCACTCATCCAAACATTAAATATATCTCTCGCACGGGGTTATTAAGCCCATATGTCGTTTGGCATGTCAAAGTTCTACTTTCCTCTTTTGGCGGACTTTTGATTGTATGACACACACCCCTCCCCCCCAAACCCCAAACTCAGATCCAATAGTTGAAGTGGTGAGCGAAATGAAGGACCTTCATGTTGTCGAAAATCAACCAGCTGAGTTCATCTGCCAGTACTCAAGGCCAGTGAAGGCTCAGTGGAGGAAAGATGGGCAGCCTTTGCAGCCTGATGGCCAAAGGGTGGTAGTGGAGCAGGACTGGAATGTGGCACGCTTGTACATTGACTGCGTTTCTGCTGAGGACACGGGCACATACTCCTGTGAAGCAGAGGGGATCTGTGTTGTTGCTTCACTTCATGTGGAAGGTGAGCTTCCCTCCACATGGAAAAAGCACCAAGCTTGGAGAGTAACCTCAACTATGTCACGCCAAACTGGTTTCTTTTTTTACTGATAAACAAACTTTCCAGCCTCTGTTAACAAAAGCTTAAACTGTTTGACTTTTGTTTAATGTTTGCTAATTGTTTGTATTTATTTCCCATTCTTTTTCCATAGCCAAACCCATTCGCATTGTTCAAGGCCTGGAGAATGTTGAAACCTTCGATGGAGGTGAGGCGCTTTTTGAATGTGCCCTTTCTCGCCCTGAGAGCAAAGATTGCTGCTGGCTTATTGGTGAGAAGCCAGTGAAAGACTCCCCGAAGACTGAGATTGTGTCATTTGAGAGTGGTCTTCGCCATCTGCTCTTGTTGAAAGATCTCCATATTAAAGACAGTTGCACGGTAACCTTTAAGGCTGGTACAGCGTCCACATCTGCTAAGCTCAATGTGAAAGGTGAGCAGTCCATAAACACAACTGTGAGGTTGCATTCAATGTATTGTCTTGCTTTGAGGACACATCACTCTGATCATTTTGAAATAAAGCATGTTGCTCATATTGTGAATTGTCTCTCATTAGCCTGGAAGCTGGACATTGTAAAAGGATTGGAGGACAGAGTGGCTGCAGTGGGAGAGAAGGTTGAGTTTTGCGTTAAGCTGACAGAGCCAGTCCCTGCATCTGAAGTAGCCTGGTATGCTAATGGAGTTGAGCTTAAGCCCAGTGACCTCTGGGCCATGAGAGCTGATGGTGGTTCGTATCAGCTCATCCTGAGACAGGCCCCTCTCATGGCCCAGCAAGAAATTACATTTGCTGCTAGGGATGCTCTTTCTCTGGCCAAGCTTTCCATTATCAGTAAGTGTTTGATAAACAGCATGAAAATTCAATGTGGCTTCTTTCTATTTAAGTCTTTTTGACATTTTTGGTGTTATTTTGAAAACAGTCTTAAAATGTCCATATCATCACCACAGTCCCTGTTCATTTCTTACCAACAGCTGTACCTGATCCTCCGGAGGATCCAGAGGTATTAAGTAAAAATACACAGTCTGTTACCCTCTCTTGGTTTACACCGCTTCACGATGGAGGGAGTCCCATTCTGGGCTACAGGGTAGAGATGCGGCTGGTGGATAGCGCCCTCTGGCTTCCATGCCATTCTGAACCTGTGTGCAACACAGAAATTGTCATTGAAAATCTCATCCCAGGGAATGGCTATAGGTTCAGAGTCGCTGCCATCAACCGAGCTGGAACCGGAGAGCCTGTAGAGCTTCCTCTGACTGTGCAGCTCGGTGAGTGGACTTTAGTTGCTTATTTTGTTATTATTTGTTTAATGAATACTATTTGTTGGACTGTAGCTTCACAGATTTTCAACTTTCAAGTCCAGTGGTGTCAAATTCCAGTCCTTGAGACTGCTAGTACTGCAGATATTAGATTATTCCTGTCTTAACTTATGTTGCGGCTAATTGTCCAACGCAACTTAATCAGCCGCGGCAGGCTAAACACGGGAGATGATATTGATGACGCGCAC
>JBAMHV010000008.1:15297583-15316979 GCA_037177535.1 Pseudomugil gertrudae
ACTTCCCAAATACCAATTAAGTATGCACACCCCAACAAACACAAAACAATAAAAGATATTCAATAATGGCTCCTACAACTTACTTGACTCGATTTTAGGAATTATTGTTCAGAACTTAACAACAAGCTGTGGGAGACATGTAATTGATATGTTTAATTTTTTTCTGTGTTTTAATTATTTACATTACAGATCAAACCAAACCCACATTGTTTAGCCACAACATTTGGATTTGTATGTTTTTAGGTTTTCCTGGTTGTGAACCAAGGCATTATTGTCAAATGTGAATTAATGTTTAAATAATTTGTGCTAATATAACAAAAATTTAAAAGGTTTGAGCTCAAACTGAAAAGATTAGGTAGCCCCCCTTTATCTGTGGATTCTGTGCCCAGTTACAACCGTAGTTTAGCCCATTAACCACCTGAGCAACTGTGAATTATAACTTTTATCCCATCATATTTACAGATTTAAAACAGGCAGAAATACTTGGACAGCCCAGTCTGCCACCAGAAGCTGCAGAAGAAGGTGATCTTCGGGAGCTGTGGGAGGCATCAGCCAAGAAGCGGCGTATGAGTCGAGAGCCTACCCTGGACTCCATTTCTGAAACACCTGAGGAGATGGGTAAAGGTGGCCAAAACAAAAAAGGAGAGATTGAACTTATGTCATCAAAGAAAGTGGAAATTACATCAGCTGAGAATGAGCAAGTCACTGTGTCTAAGAAGCGGACCGAATCCAATCAGTCCATCAGCTCACAGGAAAAGACTGTGTCCGGGGAATCAACACTTGTGTCCTACCTCAAAACGAGTAGTGAGACTGCTGTCACAGTAACCAATGAGGCTGATTCTCTCACCACTGACAAGTTCTTTGCACATTTCCAGATGTCAGAGCAGAAAATGGTGCAGCAGACTGAAGGAAAATCAATTGTGATTAAACAAATGGAGGAAAAGCAGAAGTCTACACAGGAGACCAGCATTTTTGAGATCAGTAAAGAGGATGAACCTGAGCTTAGAGATGCTGCCATTAAGATTCAAGCTGCCTTCAAAGGTTACAAGGCTCGCAAGGACATGTGCCCTGTCTTCAAAGAGGCATTCAAAGACCAGACTACAGAACCTAATGGCACTATACATCTGGAATGTGTGACAGAAAGTAAACCTGATAAAGTACGTTGGATGAAAGATGGAGAGCCACTGACAGATGGCAAGCATCATCATATTGATATTTACAATGATGGAACCTGCTCTCTTGTTATTACTGCCATTACCACCAAGGACACAGGGGTTTACACTTGTGAGGTCACCAACAAGTTTGGAGTAGCTTCTCACAGTGCTAAAGTGACAGTAGGAACAGTGAGAGAATCAGGGAGACGGCCGCTGACAGTGGGTTACAGTGCAGACAGTGAACCTGAGAGCTCCTCTGGTAGTGAGATGGATGAGTCACTAAGGCAGGCAAGCAAGCGCCTGAGGCGGCTGTTGCGCACACGTCTCCCACCAGATGTTGAGGAAGAATCATTTGTCAGTGCAGATGAAGGGGACTTGCATTATCCAGATCCACATTCTTATCGTGAGGACGACAATTACATCTACATTCGCTTTGATTCACGGAGCGATGCTGACGTCGCCTCTAAAAGATTCCAGGAGATGTTTACAATCCATGGTGTTCCTGTAGAGACTGCCATAATACCAGCTGGGCTTCCAAAAGTGGAGCTACGAATTAAAAAGATGGGCTACATACAAGATGGTACACAGACCCCCACACAAGACCGACAGCCTCCTGCTTTTGTGACTGGAGCTCCTGGTATGAAACAAATGGGAATGATAGTATAGCTCTTATATTTATTGTACAATATAAAAAAAAAAACAACTCATACATCTTTTGTATAATTATGCTAAGGGAGTATTATAAAGATTTACTTTGGAGTGAATTTGGTTTTTTCATATGTTTTTATTAAAAGTATTTCTTCTTTCTGCCCAGCTGCACCCGTCTTTTTAACAGAGCTAAAAAATCAGGATGTTCCAGATGGGTATCCTGTCAGCTTTGACTGTGTTGTAATTGGGAAGCCTCCTCCCACTGTTCGCTGGTATAAGGATGGCAAACTACTGGAGGAAAATGATCATTACATGATCAATGAGGACCAAGAAGGCTGCCATCAACTCATCATCACTGCTGTGCTGCCCACTGACATGGGTGTCTATCGCTGCACAGCTGAAAACAACAGTGGAATTGCTGCCACTAAAGCTGAACTCCGGGTCGATAGTAAGTGAACATGAATTACGCGTTTGTTCTTAAGCACTTCTGTTTATGTGGCAAATAAAAAATTGAATGCACAAAGTCCATGCACTCACAAAAATGTGCCTGACTTCACTGAGCACACACCAATACTTTCCATCAGTGTCTTGCAGCTCTGATTATGACACTGCTGCTGATGCCACTGAGACATCCTCCTATGTTAGTGCCAAGGGCTATGCATCCAGGTGAATGTGCTTTACTGAATGGTATATTTGATATCCACACAGGTGGGTTAGAGATAGTATTTTTTTATTTTGTTGCACTTTTCTCGCCTACAAGTAGGGAAACTGAGACGTTTGAGTCTGTAGCTGAGGATGATCAGCTCCCGCAGGTTGTGAATGAGCTTCACGATGTTCATGTCAGTCCAGGTTCTCCTATTGCAAAGATGCAACTCAAAGTTAAGGGTAAGTTTATCAGTCCATCGGGACATCAAGGTCCAGTAACATATCATTTATGTTTTGTTTTCCTTTGGGTTTTTTAGGTTTTCCTAAACCCAGGGTGTATTGGTTTAAAGATGGCCAACCTCTAAGACCATCAGACAGGGTTCTGTTATCAGCAAAGAGAGATGTTCATGGGGTGGAAATCTTGAAAGCGACAAGAGAGGATACGGGGGAGTACTCTGCTTACATCAGTAATGCAGCGGGTTCAGCTTACTCCTCTGCCCGGCTGATAGTACTGAGTATGTATTCAATAGTTTCCTATGTAAAACTATTACTACCTGTAAAATACAGAAAAATGAAGATGAGATGTTTGCAGGTTAAGTAATGATTATATTGTCTAATAGATCCAGGCGAGATTATTCCACAAGATAAAAAAGGTAACTTCATTATTATTTTATAAACTTGGTATTAAAGTAGATATGCTTTCATAAATATAATGTATACTGTAATCATCTCTTGTTCCGCTCTTTGTTCAGACACTAAGGAACCACTGGTGCCACCTCGCTTCCTCGAGAGGTTCAGCAACAGGAAGGTGAAACACGGAGCGAGCATCACTCTGTCTGTTAAAGTAGAAGGTGTGTAAAAGTCCTAAACCACCCCCACTCCTGTTTTGTATCCTGACAAGTTCAGAGCTGACAGAGTCCTATTTCCTACAATATTTTGTACAATACTGATTTATTTTTTTACCATTTTAGGATCTCCTGCTCCAATGGTGTCTTGGCTGAAGGAAAAATCATTAGAGGATGTCTTGTGGATCAAGCCTGATACTAAGGGCTACAAAATAGCAAGCTCTGGGCGCCAGCACAGTCTCATCCTGATGGATGTGGGTGCAGAGTACACTGGCACCTACACGTGTATTGCTGCAAACAAAGCAGGGCAGTCCATCTGCACTGCTCGCCTCGAGGTGGATGACAGTAAGCAAAACATCCATTGATATACTTCCTTTGATTGTTCTAGAGCTCTTAACTAGAAAAACGTAGAAGAATACCACATAGTTGGAGCATAATTGTATGTATGTGTCCTTCCTACCTTCTCTTCAGCACCACAACAAAAGAAAGAGCCCATATTATCAGAGTAAGTCTGAATATGAAATATACATGTACATAAATACAATGCAAATACAACAGATGTACATAAATCAGATGATGTTGCATTTATATTTAATAGTAAGCATGTAAGTAAGTTCTAATAAAACTTAATGTTCTGTGTTTTTTTTTAGAGTTCTTGGGATTAAAGTTAGTCCTCCAGAGGAAGAGTCTGCAAGAGGAAAAGGTTAAAAAAATAAACATATCCAATCAGACATGTTTTAGGTTTCATGGTCTACTACTTATTGGATTTCATTAGCATTAACAATTACTGTCATATGTATGGTTTTCTTTCCTTATTTTGCATATCTGAAGAGAGTAAAATCCCCTATCTGGGTGAAGTAGGAACAGAAGAATTCCTGATGAAACTCACTTCTCAGATCACTGAAATGGTATCAGCAAAAATCACCCAAGGTAAGTTATATAAGCTATATTCCTCCAATATAGTTTAATTAATAATTAAAGGATAACAACAGCAAAAAAAAAACCTTATTATAGTTAAGAAGTGTTCTGGAACATCTGTACTGGATGCAGTCTGGGATTAAAGCTGCTCAATCAAGTGTATTAAGTGGGATTTTTATCAATATAAAACAATCATTTTGTTTTTGTGTACTTCGTTTTAGTTTGGTGACATTGCTTTGGTATTATATTGTCTAGTCTTCCAAACAGATTAACTGTAAAGCTTAGAAGGTGAATAACAAAGAAACCCTGCAAACTCTAACGCATATTCAGTTAGTCCAGCTGTGGTGTGAAGGTGTGATGCAGCTTTATTACCAGTTTGCATGGTATTAAATCTAAACATCTAAAATATAAAATGCTATGTAGCATGTTGTCATCATCATCTACCTAACTAACATAATACATTCTGAGTCAGAGACAGTCAGCACAGTCTGCTGACCTTTAAAATATCTTAAACAGCATTAAACAGTTCCAGATGTTTATCGTGTTGACCCCTACACCCTGTCTTTTAAACCACCTGTCGTTGCATGTGGTTGAAATAAAGACCTCCAGGCTTCCTGTCTCCACCCCCTCTGCAATGGTTGTCCATGAGAGTTGCTACTGAAAGTGATGCTGACAGTTTTATTGAGGCTGTGTTTTGCTGTGTTTCGGTCAGGTTTGGTTGAATTCACTCAATTCCTCCTGATTGTTTAAGTGTACCTTTAATCTGAATGCATCAAAAACAAACTCTGACAGACAAAAAATAAATGTGATGATACATTCAGATTTTATATCAAACCTGGTCGAAGAGTATTTCTTTCTCTTGCTGTAGCAATGCGTTGCCTTGTTCTGTTATTGAATAAGTGAATGAATGAAAAACCTCTCATTTCTTCAGACAGATGTGTCCTAACCGCTTTTACACCCATCATTTTATCAGTCCCACCAATTAAAGTCTCATCCAATTATTAATTTGTTATTCAGACAGTTTACAGAATCATGAAGTGCTCCAGTGGATGAAATCTTGGCCCAAAACCACCAGTATGTATCCCAGTTACTAAACATTTTTCCACATTTTTACAGCATTAGGTGACTTCATTAAAACAATTTTGCCTCACATGATCAAAACACACATCTTAGATGGATTTACACTAGTTTTCCATGTTTTCCCATATAAATGTGATAGTTAAAATCTATTTCATCATGCTGGTTCTTGTATACATGTTGTATGAGTGTTCCTCCAGCTTTTTTAGGGGATTTTCATATTGCTTTTGCAGTGATATGTTAGGTCTCCCTGGCTTACAGCTAGAATACATGCTCTCTGTCTGACATGTATGTGGACAGCTCAAAAAGCACCATCTATTTGCATGTTGCCACTAATGTTAAATGCATAAAGGCATAGGAACTACGTTATTTTTGCAGATTTTGTGTGTATGTGTGTTTATTAAACTAAAAAAAATGCCTTAAAATTTAGAGCAAAGCTCTTGAATTATGTAACCAGGTGATTATTACATTCCTAGACTACAGTTACCCAAAAAGAGAAGGGGCTGATAATTGTTTCAAGAATTTAAACCAAAATATTAAACTTTCATCGGGACATATACAGTGTTACAAGTCCCTTTATTTTATATTTAACTTGCAGGGTTTTTTTGTAATGTTTAACAGTGTTGAAGCTGTTTAAACTTCATAACAACAGATTACAAAAACATAAAACATCTGGGTCTTTGCATGAGCAACCTGTCCTCACACTATGTCTTTGCTGCTCCAGCTTCATTACGCGTACCAGGAGCTGACAGTGATGATGAAACCAAAACCCCTTCTGCATCACCTCATCACGGCCGCTCTCGTCCTCCCTCCCTCATCGCTGACTCCTCCTCAGAGTCTGATGAAGGCGATGCCAGGGGAGAGGTGAGACCTATGGAACTGATAAGTTTAGTTCAGTAGGTGTTTAGTTCGTAATTTGTCATACACCAAAAAACCTAAACAATTTTACGGCTGGTAAAAGTCTGAATGATTCATGCAAAAAACCATTAATATTGTGTCATTCAGTTAAATACTGCCAACTCCATTATTTAAAATTCAGACTTCACATGTAATAGCATTTTATTATATTTAGAACATTTATTAAGAAATAAAGCTAGAGACATTTTGGCCAAGAACTAAAAAAAAATAATATAAAAACAAAATAGTGCTAGAATGAAGTTTCTTATCATTTTTATTATGTCATTAACTCATTTTATGTATTTTTAGATGTTTGACATTTATGTAGCAACAGCTGATTACAACCCCACCATTGCAAGCAAAGATTCCATCTCTCTGAAGGAAGGACAGTACGTTGAGGTTTTGGACTCAGCTCATCCACTCAAGTGGTTAGTTCGGACCAAACCTACTAAAATGACACCATCCCGTCAAGGCTGGGTATCGCCTGCTTACCTGGACAAAAAAATCAAAGTATGACTCAATCCTGTAACACCAGCATGATGCACACATTTTGAAATGCAACATTGTTTCATTGTTCAATTTAAAAATGCACATTGCAGCTTTCTGCTGATACGAGTGACTTACCAGAAACAAATGTAGAAGAGGTGTCAGAGGGAGAATACAAGAGGAAGCTATTGTAAGTAAAGCACATCTGTAATAAAAAAAAATGTGCACAAAAAAGACTCACCATAACACATCATTATTTCATGCCTCTAGCCAACTGATCCAGGACTTGATAAATGGGGAATCAGAGTTTGTTAGAGAGGTAGATTTCTTTACCTCTCACCACCTGAAGCATGCTGACAGCCCTAACGCACCACCTGATGTCTCTGGCCAGAAGGAGGTCATTTTCAGAAACCTTGATGAAATAAGGTCCTTTCATAGCAGGTAAGCTCACATCTGAAATATGTCATTTATGTCAGCTATATTCATAAAAAATATAATTAATGTGTCTGTGCATTTGCATAGTTCCTTGGTGAAATTGTGATATTAGTAATTACTATTGATGGGGTTATTTGTAGTTTCTTTCTAATTTTGTGTTGAAGGGCATTCCTCCCAAAGCTCAATGAATGTGACACTGATGATGATGTGGCCATGTGCTTCCTGAGGAACAAAGAGGGCTTTGAAAAATACCTGCAGTATATTGTAGGTCAGAGTCAGGCTGAATCTGCTGTCAGTGACAAGATTGTCCACCATTTCTTTAAGGTAAAATCCAGAACTATTACTTCTCTGTTATTGGCCAGAAACTATGTTGCACTTAATTAAGTTATAAATAGTCCAATTTTTTATATTCCTCTCCAAGCATGTCTTGTATCTTTATTTATCTCTAGGTAGCTGCTGCTATATAGATACATAAACATTTGTGTGAGATACCTGTTCACGGCTAAGCTAATTGAAGTCTCATAATCTTTTTACAGGAATACAATGAGAAAGAGCAGGCAGATGCAGATCCTGCTGACCCTCCCGTACGAAGCA
Source organism: Pseudomugil gertrudae (assembly GCA_037177535.1). Taxonomy (NCBI): domain Eukaryota; kingdom Metazoa; phylum Chordata; class Actinopteri; order Atheriniformes; family Pseudomugilidae; genus Pseudomugil; species Pseudomugil gertrudae. Next base: position 15,305,283 of record JBAMHV010000008.1, read on the forward strand.
TTAAGGCCTACCTTCAAGACCCACAGGAGAGGATTCAGAAATATAAATCTCTCCTCAAGGTGACAAATACAACAGACAGCATTCACAATCCTGCAGGGTTTCCATGTATTCCTGGTCCAACACAGCTGATTCTAGTTAATCGGTCACTAGGACATCAGGACAGCGGCCCTCGAGGACCGCCTTCGGGTGTCCCTGTAGCACAAACACAACATGAAATATTAAATTATTTAAACATTTTTTTCTCTTCTTGTTTTTTCCTTCCCTTCCGCAGTAACTTGGGCCATCCTTGAAACACTTTCTGTTTCTTTACATTTTAATAGTTTACAGTGTTTACAGGCGATCATTTTAATAGAGAAGTTATTACAGCTACAGTAAAGATACCATACAGCCTATACGGTCGCATATGCACGATAAACTTAAGCTATGTTGCCTGTTTTACTGTAATGAACTTTACATATTGTAGCTGTAGTTACGGGCTGTGTCCACAAGAGGGCAATGATAAACCCTCGTGGTTTGGAAATTGTATTAAAACAATCGACCAATTAGATGCTCTGATTTCTTCTTCCTTTATTTTTATGAAGTGTCTGTCGAGGCACAAAGATCAGCGTGAGTTGAGATAGTTATCTTCCAGTTTAGAAAAAAACCAAAGGAGCAATAATCTCGCATGGCCAAAACAAAGACGAATAATGGAAATGTACACAAGCTTTACGCAGAAACCCGTTTCAGAAACAGAAACCATTTCAAGGAGTGGCACAAGTTACCAAGGAAGTGAGGGGATAAACGACTGGAGAAAAAAGTACCGGTACTTTACATATTGTTGTAGCTGTAGTTACAGGCTATGGCCACAAGAGGGCAATAATGAACCCTCGTGGTTTGAAAATTGTATGAAACTTATCGAGTTCAGAATTAACATTGTTGTTTTACTGATTAGTGGCCAGTTATATGCATGAACAATCCAAATAACTAATTCACTAATACAGCTCATAACATTAAAAACAGACAACATAGCTTAAGTGTATTGTCATAGTGTATTGTGCATATGCCACTGTATGGTATTACTGTAGCTGTAATTACTTATTGATTAAAAATGATCGCTCATTTTTGTAAACTATTCAAACGTAAGTTAGGAAGCAGCAAAAGACACAAAGTAATAGCTTTATTTAGAAGGTTATCACCGTAAGTACTGCCCATTTTTAATAGGCTATAATAACGTTACATATTGTTGTAGTTACGGGCTGTGACCACAAGAGGGCAATGATGAACCCTCGTAGTTTGGAAATTGTATGAAACCTATCAAGTTCAGATCTAACATAACATCGTTGTGGCTGATTAGTGGCCAGTTATATGCATGAACAATCCAAATAACTAATTCAGGACCATGACACCGTTTATTATATAATTTGTTCAATAGAACTCCGCTGGGATGATACGACAGCGACGCTCACACGCGACATTGTCGGTATTTTGCCAAATAGCTCAGGATCCACACAACAAAAGTTAATATGGAAAATTGCTAAAACACTTTCAAGAAGGTTTGTCACTCCAGCTGTTCGGTGAGGCGTTTGTTCCTAGGATTTTGCACCGTGATACGTGCATTGTTCAATACATTTTGTGATTAAAACGTTTAATTGTGTTAATGGATTTCCATATTGAAGCCTTATGGCTTTTTTATACAGTGTCAAACAATTATGATTGCGTTCGGTCTCTCAACCAATGAGATGCTCTGATTTCTTCTTCTTTTTTTTATGAAGTTGACGTCTGTCGAGCACACAAAGATCAGCGTGAGTTGAGATAGTTATCTTCTAGTTTAGAAAAAAAAGCCAAAGAAACAATAATCTCGCATGGCCAAAACAAATAAACATTTACTGACAACCTTTGATTGTGGAAATGGAAATATACACAAGATTTATGCAGAAAACTGTTTCAGAAACAGAAACCGTTTCAAGGAGTGGCACAACTTAGCGAGGAAGTGAGGGCAAAAACAAGTGGAGAAAAGAAAAAAGTAAAAATAGTGTAATGTTTCTTGTGTTTGTGCTACAGGGGGCCCAAAGTCGGTCCTCAAGGGCAGCTGTCCTGAAGATTTTTTTAATTTATCCTTGTTCCAACACAACCGGCTTCCATTAAATGGATGCAAAAGCCACACAATAGTTCAGCATAATGACTGATTAACTTGAGTCCGCTGTGTTGGACCAGGGATACATTGAAAACCTGCAGGATTGTGGCCCTCGAGGACCCCTGATCTAAAGCATCGTATTTCAGATTTATTCAAATGTCTGATTTTAACATGTTCAGGAGCTCATTCGGAACAAGGCAAGAAATGGCCAGAATTGCTGTCTTCTAGAGGAGGCGTATGCCATGGTGTCTGCTCTCCCTCAGCGCTCTGAGAATACTCACCATGTCTCACTGATTGAGAACTATCCAGCTACTCTGGAAGTTCTTGGAGAACCAATTAGACAGGTATTATTAACTGCATTATGTAATGGTGAGACACTTTGTGGGCCATCTGTGATTGATTGTTCATATCTTTTATTTTTTTCTTCACCAGGGACCTTTCCAAATCTGGGAGGGAGCTCCTGGAATTAGAACGTCTTCTAGAGGCCACCATCGCCATGTCTTCCTCTTTAAGAACTACTGTATCATATGCAAACCCAAGAGGGACAGCAATACTGACACACAGTCATATGTTTTTAAGAACATGATGAAGGTATTTTTATATATTATCACTTCTTTATGACTGTTATCTTCTGTTATACAGTCCGCAGCCTGAATAATGTTTATGTTACTCTTTGTTCCATTGCAGCTGAATAACATTGATGTAAATGAAACGGTGGAAGGAGATGACCGTGCATTTGAAATCTGGCATGAACGAGAGGACTCTGTGAGAAAATACACCTTACAGGCTCGAACTGTCACCATCAAGAACTCCTGGCTAAGAGACCTCAGAGAACTGCAGCAACGATTCAGCATGCCTGCATGGAGTGAGTGGGAAAAAAAGACTATCTTTTTTGCATCTTTTCTTCCACCTCATATTTTCAAACGTTGTTTATGCATTTGTCTTTATAATTAGGTCCCCCTGATTTTAAAGAAATTTTGGCAAACTGCACAGCAGAGTTAGGCCAGACCGTTAAACTGGCCTGTAAAGCCACTGGAGTGCCCAAACCTATGGTCACATGGTATAAGGGTAAGACGCTTGCTCAGTGCTATGTTGCAGAAAAATTGGCCTCAGAATGATAGTTTTATTAATTCATTTCTATACTTGTGGGATGAAGATGGACGCCCAGTCGAGGCAGATCCTCATCACATCATTATTGAGGACCCCGATGGCTCCTGCACACTGATTCTGGATAACATGACTGCAGATGATTCTGGCCAGTACATGTGCTTTGCCACAAGCTCAGCTGGCACTGCCAGCACTCTTGGAAAAATTACAGTTCAAGGTAATTAAGTTATAATAAGTGTTTAACAGTTCAGTTGTTACTTGCACGCTCAGACTCACACCAGAGGTTGCAATGCTGCTATGCAAGTGGCTTTCCTGCCACCGGGAGCATCTTTGTGTTCAGTGCCAGTCACAAAGAGTGTCTCTCTTATAGCAAACAACCATTGAGCACAGCCAGCCTTGATGCTTTTGCTAATTCAGCATGCCTGCATGGAGTGAGTGGGACAAAGATCTTTTCTTCTATCACTTTAACCTCACATTTTCAAACGTTGTTTATATATTTGCTTTTATAATTATCAAAAACATACTAGTGTTTCATCAGGTGCTTTAGAAAATACCTTTAACTACATTTCCTGTATGATTAGCCATATTAAGCATGCTAAATGTTTCCAAATGTTTGTTCCAGTTCCACCTCGTTTTGTAAATAAAATGAAGAATGCTGTCTTTGCTGCTGGTGATGATGCACAGTTCACCTGTGTAATACAAAGTGCCCCCACTCCCAAGATAAGGTATGGCTGTCTTACTATCATTTATGGATGTTGCTTTGTCTGTATATTTGCTCTTTGACTTTGGATCTTTTGAAGGTGGTTTAAAGATGGCAAGCTGCTGACTGACCAGGAAAAGTATCAGACTTACAGTGAGGTCCGCAGTGGGGTTCTGGTTCTTGTTATAAAAAACCTGACAGAGAGGGACCTTGGACACTACAAGTGTGAGGTTTGTCAAGACTACTCAGTGCTATAACTATATTATATCTAAACATATTGATTAGATCATAAGTATTGTATATTTTATGGTGTATATCACTGGAACATTCTTGTAAATTTAATTTTAAGGTAGTAAAATTTTCATATTAGTCTTCACTCAAAATCCACTATAAAGAGAAAAAAAACATTTTTTTATATATTTAACATGAAAGACAGTTTATTTTATATTTCATTATATGTATTCTGACCCTCATTCCATTCCTAAAAGGGCTGCTTTTATAAATGTATCTGTCATCACAGTAGGGTTTTTAATGCTGTTTAATGGGACATGTCTGGAAACATCTTCAGACGTCTCCACTGATATTACATTGCGTTGATGTTTGGGCTTCAGCTTGGCCCTGCACAGATACCCCTAGGTATCTTTTATTGATGTGAGCTTTGTCTTTCTGAAAAGTGAATTGCATCAGTCACTGTATGTTTCCTTTACTGAGCTCTACTCTTTGTCCCTTATTTGCAACCAGTCATTCAGTTCCTGCTGGTCCCATGGCTTTGGGATTGCATGCACCAGCTTCCCAATTCTCCTGGAGTCATTTCAGTATTCCACGCTGTCTCACCCTTTATTTTGCTGCTTTTATATAACTTCTCTATAAGTTATACTGACGGAGGACAGCTGAAATTGTCACCTGCCTATCCTTCTCTTGGACCCTCTACAGGGGTTTCTTACGGTCTGATCTAGTAGAAACTTGATGTCTAATCACTTCACCCATTGATCATGTTCTTAAATTTTCTCATGGAATCAAAGCAGTAAGAGTGAATCTGACTTCATTTTGCAGCCCCACACATAAAAGGTCTGAATGCTTTTGTAAACGAGTGATTTACGTTTTTTTTCTATTTTATTAAGGTTTTTTTTCTTTCAGTGTTTTCACTTTGATACTGTAGGTTAATACAGAGATTTGATTTTGGTAATTGTTTTACGACTTGGATTTGATAGATACTTGATATCAATTAGCAGCAGAAAGTCACATTTGGTAGTCTAAAAATATAACCCTGTTTTTGCCAGTTATCTAACCGCCTGGGCAGTGCCAAGTGTACGGCAGATTTGGTCCTCCCCTCTGCTGTGGCTCGCACTGGTGAGCAGGCCATCACTATTGAAGGTAAGGAAAGTGACTTTATCCTTGTAGGCATTTCTCTTCATAGTTTTTGCATAAAGCCTCCATCACTAGATTATTTTGTTTGTTTATTTATTCATCAATGAGGATGCATAGATCCTTAATGCATTACAGTGTTGTATTTGTAATTTTATTAGTTTTTTTTACCATACTTATTCTGTTTTTTTCTGTAGTTACTGAACAAGAGACTAAATTACCAAGAAAAACCATCATCATGTAAGTGTGATCCTACAAACACCCTGCATAAAGCATGTCTATCTCTACTCTGCACCCACCTCTACAGTCTGCTGCAAAACAAGATTTATTTATTACATTCACTGTATATTAATTATAAACATAGTGAACCTTCACTGCTTTTGTCTTTGTTTTCCTCTGCACTTGCAGGCTTTGTGTAAATGTGTACTTATTAGTAGATAACATGAGCTAAAAGTTTGGAGCACCTTTCTGTGTGGTGACTTTCTTTGCATTGTGTAGTATTTAAAGCCTGAATGCTAAAGGAGTTTTATCATGAAGATGATAAAAGGAGGGGCTGTTTCCATTAGGGTGCTGCCTTTAACTGACGGGATTATCACGGGATGCTGATACTTACATCAAAAGCTTCAGTGAAGTCACTTGTATTCATATTTCCCACATCAAATCTAATTACATAAACCAAATGTGTACCTGGAGAGTAAAATAGAAGTAATATCAGACAATACAACAGGAGAAATCTTCATCTCATTATGGATATGTATGGTAAAGTTTCAGCAGGACTTTTAAATATCTGGTCATATCTTTATAAACGATAAAGAACAGAACTGTTTATCTGGATTCATGTTTTTATTATTTTACTTATTCCTAATTAGTTTCATCGCTGAGTCACTTTAATTAGTAATTTATGTGTGGCAATCTGTGTTCCATCTTCATTCATGTGTGTGAAATGTGCATCCAATATAATATTTCTGACAGATCTTTGTATTATTAGTAATGACAGCAGTCCTCCATTTATTCCAGCGAGGAGACTATTACCACAGTGGTGAAGAACCCACGTATGAGGAGGCACAGATCCCCTGGCTTGTCTGTTATTGGTGCTCACCGCTCTGAGACTTCCACTCCTGAACCCCTGGCAACCAGGCCAAGAAGGATGCCTACCCCAAGAAAGACCACCATCCCAACCCTCTATGTAACTGAACCCGAGGGGGCTGAAGCCAGAGCAATGGAGAGCAGGCCTAGGTGGGTTGAAGTGGAGGAGGTCATTGAGTATAAGGTCAATAAGTCTCCCAGGCTGTCCAGGAGAAGAGGAATCTCACCTGCTGGATCTGATCGAGCAGCCACTCCTTCAAGACCAAAGAGGTCTTCCATTGAAAACCCAAACGCCAACAATTCCAACAACAAGATGGTGGAGCAAACACATGCACAGCTGCAGGAAGACATCAGCAGCCAGCCGATGTCCTGGGAGGTGCATGAAACTCATGCTGCCTCTGGTTCTGCTTCTGGAGAGCCACATGAGCTCTCATCTGTCTTCACACCTACTGGACAAGACAGTGAGGACCTGGATGATCAAGAAACTGTTATTTTTGAACCTGATGAAGTTGATGAAGATGATCTATTCAGAAAGCAGGAGCCAGTTATCCTGAAACAGGGAGATCACATTTTGACCCTGGAGGATTTGGAGGATTACATCCCAGAAGAAGGAGAGACTTACGGCTCTTCCAACGCCCACCATGTTGCCGATGAAAAGCCCTGTGAGATCGCTGTGCTCCAAAGGGAGATTGGCGGTTCTGCAGTCGGACAGCCAGTGCTTCTCAACGTGGGGCGACCCGATGTAGTGCCGAGACAGAGGAGCAGCTTCTTCGGTCACTTCAAGGAGCATCTTCCCAGCAGCTTTTTCTCATCTGTCTCGTCACAGTCTGGTGAAGCTCGTCCCAGGACTGAGAGGAAAATCCCAATCCAAGTGAGCCACGCAAAGCTGGAGGTGAAGCCATCATACTGCTCAGAAGTGCAAAGAGTCGAAGGCGGGCAGCAGAGCTTTAAAACCAGAGTGTCCACTCAGACATACGGTTACACATCGGTTGGTAACCCTGTCACTCTTCAAATCAGAGATAATCATTCTCAGAACCAGTAAATAATTAGAATTTGGTAATACAACCCACTTAGTCTTAAATAAGTACATTACTATTTCAATTATTTAAAAACACGGTAACTCCTAACCCAAGGTACATATGCTACATTTGACAAACCATTCCACTTTGAAGCAACCAATCAGAAACAGTATCATCCTCTGACTTATTTTACAGAAAAATGGTTGGAGTCATCATAGTCTTCAGCCCAAATAGTTTAAAATAGATTAGAAAAATTTAAGCAGAATTCAGTCTAATTGTTTTTCAATTGCTATGTGAAAAAATCATTTCAAGAAATTAATTAGAGTTATTGCAAATCAGTTGTTTTTTGTTGCATATGTACCTTAATAAAATCCCAAACCTGCAAAATGAATTAAACATTATCAGCAGCAAAGAAATTATGCAGTCGTTGCTGTAATTCTAAACAAATACTTATACAATGTGTTTTATGTTCTCAGATTTACTTTTGTACTTTTCAGACATGTTGAATTTTACAGTGCCTTGGATTCCCTGTGCAGGAAATATTACCCTTAACTTCATGTATTACATTACTCAGTGAGGACTGATGTGTAAACAAATATATTTAGTTGAATACTGGTGTTTGAATGATTCCTTTAACACTACTGTCAGCTGATTATTTGGTAGGTGAATTAAGATGTTGCTTTAGAAATACATCTTATATTAAGCAGATGTTCCCACCACAAAAGTTTTTTAGACATTGTGTTAATGAAATGCAAGCCAGCGAGTTGTTCAGGCTCTCACAAAGATGCATCAAGTGAGTTATTTAGAAGAGTGACTATGTATCTGCTTTTTTAAAGCAGAGGTGTTTAATCAGAACACATCACTTCCTATACAAATAAAATGTGTGTGCAATGTATCGTAACCCAGAATTTACTGCCTACTCATTAGCCAGTAGAAGTGAGCAGATAACTTCATCCTTAAAAAAGGATTGTTGTTTGTGTTGTGGAAAACCTTTATGAGGAAAATGTTATGTAATGATATTAAAACACTGATTGTATTTGCTTGTACTTTACATGTGTAGTTTTAGACAAAACACGGTTGAATATAAAGTGTTGAATTAAATAAATGTACTGCAAAGACTCAACATAACTTGCTTCTATATTTTCTCTTGTAACACAGGAACAACACAAACTTGTGCTGTAAGCTTATTTTTTTAATAAAGTTTCAATGCATACACATCACTAATAAACATTAAATGCACTTTAGAAATACACAATAGATTTTCCACAAGTACATTTCATAAGAGCTGGTAAAGGTATTAACAGAAAATCAGAGGACTTCAGACTTTTTATACAAACAGCTATATTAAAGTGGACAACTTAAATAACTTCTTGTAGCAGTGAGTTTCTGCCTAAGGAATGAATGTTACAAGGTATCTGAAAAAAATATTTCCAGCCTCTTTAATGCCTGGAAACCTGAAAATCTTATGTGGAAAATTATGGCAACTTACACAAAAATTGTGTAGATTCTCTTTTTTTGTTTAACTTATAAAATAAGATTTACTGTGCTTTATTTTAGGCAATAGATAAACATGTAATCTAATGCTTTAAAGCTCTTTTAGAGAGAAAGCAGTCCAGTGAATGTCACTTTACTGTATAAATGATGCTGCAAAGCAAGTTAAATACAAAAAAATTATACAACTGTAAAACAGATAGTTTAGTTATATGCTATACCTCACCCACATCCAAGTAATGTTAATGTAGCATGATTTTGGTCTAAGGAAAACTTCTACCTTAATGGAGGAATTTAATATTGTGCAAAACAAAATCCAGAAAACAAAGTTAAATGTAAATATGCTTCATATGTTACCTGAAATCTTACACAATTCTGTAAAACACAAGGATTTACCAGCGCTGCAATGTACTGCGAAGTACAGTGGACTTGCATTTATCCCCTGAAAGATAGGATCTCAGTGAGTAAATAATGTAGATCGTCGTACATGCCAGACAGAAAACAAAAAACCAAATGAGAAACAGCAGTTTGGTGCCACTAACAAACATATCCGATGTGCTTTTCTTATATCCTTGAAAGACCAGTTTGTCCACATGATGGAATGAATCGGATTACTATCTCTTTGTACGGAGGAAAGGGAAGCGAGTGTCTTTCTGCCGTGAACTCTGTCCCATAGTTTCCAGCACATCAAACCAGTTAAGCTTCAAGTAAGAATTAGGAGTATTCTTTCTTTAACGCATGTCAAAATAAAAAAATATCTAAAAACAATTTCTACAAGTTAAAACAAAAAAGTCTCACCTCCGTAATAACTATTTCTACACAGTGTAAAACCTTGAGATTTGTTGACACAAAGTGTGTTTTCTGAGCATCACTAGACCATCTGAGGGAATGTAGATGACTGGAATGGAGGTCATTGTTTTGTTAGGAGTGGCTGAACGGGGTTAAAAGTTTCTGGATGTTGCTGCCTTCTATGAAGACACGTTGAGTTTCTTCACCTTGTTAATTTCCTACAAAGAGAGAGAAAAAAAGAGTATTCTACAAGGTCCCACAAACAACTAAAGCCCACACGAGTTTTAAAAGTATGTTTAATAGGTGGGCATGATGAAACTGTGACGTCCCACTCAGATTCTTTCATGCAACCATACACCCAGTGATCTAAATGTGGCTACATCACATCACACCACCCCACTGAGCTTTAAAAATATATAAGCTGTATTATTAGGTGCAATACTGTACATGCTGTGTAATGATGATCAGTTTTAAGGAAGCCTCATAACTGTACCCCTGCAGCTTCTAAACAGAACTTTTACATTAATATTTTCCATAAGGCTAATTATTCTTAACAAATTAGCTGATTCTAAAGCTATAAATATCTTCTTCCAATATTGTACCTGTAATAATCATCTGCTTATTTGGCAGCTGATGCCAGGTAAGTAAGCTATGACTTGCTTGAACATGCCTCCATCAGAGTTGTAAATTGAAATGGATTAGCACCGTTAGCACTCATTAAAGCCTTTTTCAGTTTTGCAAAGCAGTGTGCTTTGATCTCTGTTGGTTACAGCTTCTGATTCACAAACCACAGCACCTGTCTTACGTCTGCCTTCCCATCGTCTCCTTGGATGCTAAAGAGCACCTGGTTTCTGACACTTGCTTTAAAAATGAGCACTCTCTTCTTTAAAAACAAGTGTACAGTAGCTAACCCCTGCTATAAAAATGAACACATGCTAAGCTAACCTAGCATTATGTAAAAAAAAAGTCTGTATGGATAAGAAAACCAAACTTAAACAAGTGAGAAAATAAACATTTTAAGCCTTTTCTTGCTTTTAACATAAAAATTTGGTTTGCTGGAGAAAAAAAAAGGAATCAAATCTGCTGATATGAACCTTTTAAGTCATCTGATGATAGTCAAACTCCAGAGTTTATTTGTAGGGCTAAACTCGGTAAAGCTGGTAAAAATGGAGGAAATAAACTGATCCGTTATGTGGCCCCTCTCTCACTGAATCTTGTTAATGTGAAAACATTTGTTCCCGCACACACTATGGTGTTTATGTTAAGCGTCTCCTTCACAAAAACTAACTCACCTCCACAAGAGCTTGTTTTAATTTCCCATATGCATCCTCCAAATTATTATTGACAATTACGACATCAAACACACCGGCTTCTTTGCCTAGAGGGAGACAAAATAATACTATGTTATACTTTATATACCTTGCGGTCTCAGCTCTGAATCGATGACAGCAAATCACAACTACTTACTAAGCTCCATGTCCACTTTGGCTGCATGTAAACGCTTTTGGAGGCTTTCCTCCGACTCGGTCTTTCTCTCTCTTAAACGTTTTTCCTGGAAGGATAAATCCACAGAGACTACTCAGAAACATTATCAGAACTATTAACAGGACCCACTTGCAAACTCTTGCTTGGTCTTCTCACAGTCTTCTCAGTGCTCACCAGAACTTCCATAGACGGTGGCTGTATTGAGATGTATATGGGGTTGAGGTCTGTCTTTTTGATATTCTTCACACCCTGCATGTCAATATCAAGTATACAGATGAGGTTCTTGGCTTGGACGGCTTGCACAGCGGCTTTGCTTGTTCCGTACAGGTTTCCAGAAAACTCTGCATTCTCAATAAAATCGCCATGGTCGATGCCTGCCTGCATCTCTTCTCTTGTAACATAATGGTAGTCTGGAAGTAAAGATAATGAGTCAGTACCACATACATCAACTAAGCTGGTACTTATAATACAGATTATCAAGAGGATCTCTGTATATACATGAAGATCTTCTTGGCAAAGCAAAATTGCTCAGCACAATATAG
>JBAMHV010000008.1:15317079-15332970 GCA_037177535.1 Pseudomugil gertrudae
GCACAATATAGCAGCCAGACCATCATTCTGCCTGCTGAGATGCTGGACAGACACGTTAAAAAAAAAAAAAAAAAAAAGTTAAAAAAAATGTTAAAAAAAAAACAAACAAAAAAAAAAAAACTAAGCTGGTACTTAATGAGATGACCCTCGGTGGTGACCAAATACAGAAAAGTTATTGGTGTACCTCTGCCATTTTCTTCTCCAGGTCGGGGATTTCTTGTTGTATCTGAGAAAGGCAAAAGGTTCATTACTTTATTTCAATCTAGAGTTGCACCAGTTTGGTCATCTGTTAATCACTGACAGACAATTGCATCATTGTGCATAGATTATGCATTGGATCAGTAATATAATGTTATGGAGAAACATTGTGCCATCCCTCGTTCATCATACATTTCAAGAAAACAGGAAGTTTACACAGGAATTCACTGAAACATGTGCAAATATCAAACAAAATTAGCTTTAAGGTCAAAATTTGGGTTGACAAATTTTGTTTTACCACAAAGTCTGAATCTTAAATAAACTTTTAAAAATAAGGTTATTCGTTTCTCAGACTCTTTAAGGGACACTTCATAGCTCTTATTAGATGCTGAGTGCTTTTTTTCTGTTCTGTCAACATGATGACCCAGGTTCTGGGGCAGATATGCAATTCCATCAAACCCGCTGACACACTTTTTTTATTCAGCTCTTCTATCGTTTGGCATTCCTGTATATTTTCCTGGTCATTTTAATTGGCCTAAGACACCCACCCTCCTTTCATGGAGGCCATTTCTGAAGAAGCTTAAGTGGACAGCAAACAAGGAACCAGATTAACATCAAACATCCTGTCAGGTTGATTTTTTTTACCACTACTTGTTAAGAATGTGACATTCACATTGTGCTCAGCTTCTGTAGATTGGGTTTTTTTAAGCATGCCACTTTTTATTCTGTCCTCCTCTTGTCCACTTCCCATCTAATAGCTCTTTGAAAATCACCCCATTTGTCAAACTGTGTTATCTTGAGTCTTTTTCATAGATGCAACCAAAGAAATTTAAACAGCTTATGCATCTTAACAACCGTATACTCATAATAAAGAGCCCAAAGATGCTACTTCAGATGGGTTCTTTGTTATTGTTTATGTGTTCACACATCATTTTGTTCATTGGCTTTGTACCTTTTCTATGCTTGCAATGAGTCATAGGTATGTGTTAATTAGTTTGGCATAAAACCCACATTCATTTGAAAATTGCCATGTACAGATGTAGAAAAATTACTTTAAAAAAAAAAATCAGAAATATATCCTAAGAGAGACTGGGGAGAAAGATTATGATTACAAGTGCCTCAAGAAGTAACAGAACTGAATATGTATCTTACAAACTATTTTTACAACTGTTTGAGATGATATATACTTTTATTATCATTGAGCCAGTGTTTTATGACAGATCTTCATCAGGTAACACCATACTTCATTCTTACCTAAAAAAAGGATGAGGAACTTCCTAAAAGAGTGGTCATAATTATCAAATATTATTGAAGATACCGCATAGCGCACTTACGGGACACGCTGAAACCAAAGACACTGTTGTATTCTTCTAGAAGCCTCTTCAGCAGGGTGCTTTTTCCTGCTCCCGACGGGCCACTAAATACCACAGGCCTGGGTCCAGCCATAGCTGAAAGAGACGGAGAAATACTGCAGTTCACCATAAGAAACAAGTGTATAAGGTAGGAGGAATGCCACATCATCACGGGAATCTCACATGAGTCATCACAGAAACAAAAAGTAGACGCCAAACATGACTATAAAAAGATGGTCATTAAAAAGCACAAACAAAAACTGTTCCAGAGGAAGAAACAGCTAAATGATGAAAACTAGCAGTTTATCTCTTATAAGAGCAGAGGGAGTCAACCACAAGCTGCAAAGTTACCATGGAGCTGTTATGGAACAATTTTAGTCACTCATTGCAGTCTTACTCTTCACAAGAAGCAGAAAGAAATCTACAAGAGTCTAAGAGCAAAAATTGTTTAGCAAAAAGAAAAAAAAATCCAGAACACAAAAAAAACTTTAAAGTAAAAAAAAAAAAATCTTACAACTCCCAGAAGCTAAATTAAACAACCATGAATACTTCAAAAGATCTCCAGATGGGAACATTTCATCTTTCTAAGCATGTAATGATCATCCATTTACTCACAATGCTTTTAATTAGGCTGCTCAGGGAGACAAAGTGATGGCGGTAGTGCTTCTCCTTCTTCAAAACAGACTGACCTCAGACAGCACAGGGAAATCAAGCGAACAGGAAGGGTGTGACAGAGCAAACAGGCTGGAGTAGATATTAAAAGCGTAAGAGGGCAGGGCTATTTCTTCTCACCAGTCACTGGGTTCTGTGTGTTTGTTTTACATTGTAACACTTACCCATATCAAAACTTTTGAGATACTAAGCAAAGAACTAAAAATAGATTATAATAGGTAAGAATCATATTTCTTACAACCACATTTGTGTATCAAACAAGTTGAAAAGTATATGAATAAAACAACATCAAGTAATCAATTAAACATGGTGACATGCAGCAAAATGAGCCAAGCTGTAGTGTCCTTAAGCAAGCGACTGAACCGCATTTTTTCCCACTAAATTGTGGTGTGTGTGATAAAGAAAAGTACTGTGTAGCCTGTAAAACTGTAGAAAGGTCATTGTGAGAGTTTGTGTGTGAATGGGTGAATGTAGCATCTAGTATAGGAGTACTCCAACGTCCCAACAATGCTAGAAAAGCACTATGTAAATTATATCTGTTTACAATTTGCAAGTGTTTCAGTGTTTGTAAAACAAAAGGAACTTCAACCAAGGCTTTCTACTCTCTACACACCCACAACGTAAACAACTCCAAATACCAAAACCAAACATCCATGACAAGGTCTTCAAACCAATGAGATACAAGTTTGCTTTTATCATATAGAAAACTCATATTTCTGATATAAAAACAATTAAGAATAAAACAAACCAAACATGCTGTACTAATGTAATGTCTTTGTGATGAAAATCAGGTTTTCAAATGACAATAACAAAGCTCCAGGGGTGCATTCCTGTGACCCTTAAGCATCCACCTTTCCTGCTTAGTGAGTTGCATGACAGGAAATGAGAGCCATGTGAGATAACAATAACCGTGGGCTGACACTCATTGAAAGCCACACGCTTGATTTTAACCATGTGCACTAAATCTTGTGTGATCGATAATTGCCTGAAGAAAATTTTGAGTCATGTGACATCTATAAAATTTTACATCTATAAAAAAAATGGCAGATCATTGCTGAAACAGCACTGAAGTAAATCAAAAGTGAAAGAAAAGCAAAGACATTAAAATATTGTTAGTTGTTAAACATGCAATGAACACATACAATCATGCAGCAGATTTATCAAGCTTGTATATTTGGGCATTGCAAAGTGCACTTTGACTTTTAGGAGCAATAAAGTATGATCTGCACAAGTATGCTTACTGAAATACTTTGAAAGTGTAAGAAGAATTTTTGGAGGACAGAAATATAAAGATCTGTAAAGAATGTCATTTATCCATATTTAATTTTTAGGGGAATTTGTGAGTAAGGGAAACATTTAAATGTATTTATTTTATATTTTAGAAAGGTACACACAACAAACTCTAT
The DNA here is from genome assembly GCA_037177535.1 of Pseudomugil gertrudae. Taxonomy (NCBI): domain Eukaryota; kingdom Metazoa; phylum Chordata; class Actinopteri; order Atheriniformes; family Pseudomugilidae; genus Pseudomugil; species Pseudomugil gertrudae. Next base: position 15,320,708 of record JBAMHV010000008.1, read on the forward strand.
TTTCTGATTTATGCAGTTACTATATGCAGTATGTCTATGTCAACTGTCATAGCGCCCATCCAAACTTGCAAGCCAACGATCAAAAAGTTACACTGCCTAAACGCAACAGCATCTTTTGCTGCAGCACACTGGCAACGACCTGACTCCAGAAATGAATGGCACTCCCAGAAACCGTGATGCATCAAACATTTAAAACATAATGAAGAAGGAAAGGACATATATCCTCATTCCTACCTGAAAAAAGCCTGGCAAAATTTCTCATGTACATCGGAAGTGAGGTTAATCCAATCCTTTTAGACCGTCTCCGAGGGATTTTCTCCCTCCACTGCTCTGCGCTTTTGCTGTGAGAGCCATTAGAGAAAACTGTCCTGCCTACGTCATCACTGCGGGCCAAAACAACGACACGTTACGTTCAAGACTGTCGAGAATGCGCGGCGACAAAACACCGACAAAGGAAGTCTTGTTAGCATTAGCCCAAAAATAGAATAGTCAACAGAACACAGGCACGCTTATTATTTTATTATAGCTGGCTAGTAGAAACATATTCTTTCTGCCTGGCAACATACACATTACGATGCGCATATATAAATGTTATGTTTTAGTCGTATTATAACGTCATCTATACGATAGCTTAGCTTGAAGTCATCGCTGTTTTTACCCAACCACGTCTCTTAATTTTTGTGGGTATATATATAAATATGCGTGGGTGTGTATTTATATAAATAAGGGGCAAGATAATTGTCTAATTTGAACATCACTACCAGGAAGTACATTTCTTTTTGCCAACACTGGCAAGTTAAAGTCGCCGCAGAATTTCCCAGATGAACGTGTGCCGAAGGCCTGATTAATCACACAGCTCCCGTGGCTAAAGTTAGCTACATGCGCTAACAGTGCGTCGATTTACCCTTATCTCCGACTTAACTAACAAACATGTTTGGTTCCTCGAGATCGGGGGGCTCACGAGGGGGCCAAGACCAGTTCAACTGGAATGACGTGAAAGTTGATAAACACAGAGAAAATTATCTTGGTAAGTGAAAGCACTTGCAGTAATGTCCGCTATCAGGGCTAATCAGAGTGAGCAAGCAAGCAGCAAACCAAGATAGTCAAAATGGATATCTAGTACAAATTTCGACCAGTGCACCTGCTTCATACCTTTTGATGTGGAGTTCCTCATTACACAAAGTATGGACGGTTTTATTGGGTTAATACTTGTTCCGTTTTGCACCCTTTGCACTCCTGCTTCCCACTTTCATTGCCTCCTGTCTGAACAGACACGCGTAGATTTCTCCGCCGTCCGTTCCCTCACCCCTGCCAGCAAGTCAGCAAAAGCTTTTTAACAGCCAGTAGAGATGCGACATAACAGTTTAAAAGTAATGTTATACAGCATGCTAGGCCAGATTTATTTTGGGTATTCATTTGAGTAACGTGTTGTATATATTATAGATCTGAGAACCAGTTGTACTGTTCATATCATTCAAGTAAAAATGTAACGTTTGATCACCACGTGACTCAGAGGACTTTACCCAAAATGTTCCTATTAAATATGATCTCAAAAGTTAATAACAATACAAGAGGTTTTTTCATATTTAAGAATCCGAATGAATAATTGTTATTAAATTTGTAATAATTTGATACATTTTGCGGGGAAATATCTTAACAGTCTTTTGGTTGGTTTATTTTAATAATACAGCTGCACAAATTTTATAGAACAGATTAATCAATTAGAAAACTGCCACCAGTGGGAGCAAATAAAATGCCAGCAATTTGGAAAAACCATCCATAAGTATGATAAAATGTTTGAGTGTTTGACAATAAAGTACAGATTTCTGTTTTTTAAACATTTGACTAAACTTTTATTTTCTTTCCCAAAGAACTGCTAAACACAGGATTTGGACTGTAAAACGCCATACTTTTTAAAAATGGGAAGTAACACCACTTTTACCAGATTAAAACTATTAAATTTTGTTACCTCAGATCAGAGTGGTTTCAACAAAACCAGAAGTATCAGACTGTGACAAAGTCTTTCTGGATACTGACATGATTAAAAAAAAAATCATGTTTAAGTTGCATTAAAACTGAACTATCCACATGCCAAATAAGAGCTGTAAATAACCACACTGTTTTTGTTTTTTTAACAGATATTTATTATATATACAGCATGTGAATGTACACATTTATATTTATTAGGACCAGAGTAGTGTATTTAAAAAAATTCAATTTAATTCAATTAAACTTTATTTGTATGGCACCACTTCATGACAATGTCATCTCAGGGCACTTCACAGGCCTCTTATTAAACCAATTCATCAAAAACAACCTAGACAAGGGAAACCATAAGCTTGCATCAAATCTTGACTTTGATCCAATCCCCAATCTGACCAAGCACGAGGTGACAGTGGGAAGGAAAACCTGACTGGGAAAGAACAACATTACCACTGCAGCTTTTATCCAGCAAAACCTGCAGAAAGAGGAGAAATAGGTTAATAATGTCATATAGTATTACATGGAAGATAAGCAGAGAAGGTAAAAAGTACTCAATGTATTATGGAATGTCCTCATGACTGCATAACTAATGGATGGCTGAACTTTTATATCTATAAAATAACACTTCTTAACCTATGCATTTTCTGTGTTGTTTTCAGGAAACTCCTTGATGGCCCCAGTAGGACGATGGCAGAAAGGCAAAGATCTGACATGGTATGCGAAAAACAAGAAAGACGGTGCAGCTTTTACAAAGGATGATGAACTCGCTGCTGTTAAGGCAGCAGAAGAAGAGGCGATGATGGCTGCCCTGTATGTATAACGTCCCATAAATGTATTTTTGATGAAATTACAAAAATATGGCATCAAAATGATCTTTTACTTCAGAGGACACAAGAATATAAAGAGACAGCCAACTGGTCTGACCAAAGAGGTATGTGATTTAACTCATGAATATCTTTGAAAAAATCAATCGCTACTAAAAAAAGCTGAAGGATTTGACTTTTATTTTGATTTCTCAGGACCTTGTAGAGGTTTGTAGAAGGGAAGAAGTGGATGGTGAAGAGAGGGATGTGGATCGTATATCAGGCTTGGGAAGCTCCAGGTTATTAAACCATTCTGTTCTAAGTATCCTAACTTTGGCACAAAATAACAGATTAAAATGAAGTTCAACAAGGAATATATTTAAGCTTGAAATCCTACAAATGCATGTTCACTGTAAATACAAATCATATAAAAATGATAATATTATTAGAACTCATTGTAAAATATCATAAAAGTTCTGTGTGTCACGTTATAATGAACATTTGTTAAGATATATTCATCTATATAAAGTAAAGAAGTCATGTCTGGTACTCATGAAGGCTGTTTTCTTATGTTTTAAATATAGTGTTGTGTATGATCCTGTGTATGATCCTGTGTATGATCTTTGTATGGTAATCCTGTTTTATGGTAGCATTTTATTACATGTCAAATGAAGTTAAAGTGGATCATTATTTGGATTTTGAGGAAATATCTTCTAATCTTAATGTATTATGTTTGTTAAGTACCTGTTTTTATTCTTTTCATTCAAGTGTGGGGGCGCGGAAGATAATTCTGTCCCAGAAAGAAAAAGAGGTGGCTAAAATGGGCCTGCCAGTTTTTACTGTGAGTTGCTTTTTCAGTAGTGACATATTGTATATGTAAAACAGTGCTCAATGCACATATTGATCATGCTGATGCACAGCATTTTAATTGTGTAACAACAGACATGCAAACTTGTGCTTTAAAACAAAGGAGAACTGACAGTGTTTCATTGTGACAATTTTTTTATTAGATCTTTAACGCAATGTAAAAATTAAAGACTTACTTTCTGTTCAGCACCACAAGACAGAGGGTTGTCCAGAAACTTCTGCCACAATAACATGTGAGAGTGTTCAAAAACAAGAGGAGGAACAAAGGTGAACATGCACGACCTTGGTTGCATCCTGCATGATGTGTCTAACACAAGACATCTGAGATATCTTTCTTCTGTTGAATTATAACCTTTGCTGCTTTTGCATCTGTCTCTGTAGGCATGAGAGCAAAAAGAAAAAGAAAGAGAAGAAGAACAAAAAAGAGAAAAAGAAGGAAAAAAAGAAGAAAAGGAAAAGAAGAGATTCGTCCTCCGACGAGTCAGATGACAACAGAAAGAGGTTGGCTTGTTTTTTTACCTTTAAAACATTTTTTTATAATTACATAAACTTATTGAAGCATTTTAATGAAGTGAATGCTCCTAAAGCAGAGGTTTTTATGATTTTTGTTTTGACATTTAAATATTAAGAAGTGTTAAGGAACTGAGGTCAATCGTAACCAGAACCCAGCTTTCAATGAATCACGTGTCACTGAGTTCACAGTGTAAATGAGATGGGTCATATTTATGCTGCAGAACTAACAAAGCATCGTCCAGATGCAGTAGCATTAATATTAAGAACAGGCAGTTGATGTTATCCACAAGGAAAGCAGAGCATTATTAAAGTCTACCCCAAAGAGATCACTTTTGCAAAGCCAGACGAGTTCTGAACGTGTATTACGGTATAAAAAAAGAAGTTATGTTTATCATGTTCTAGAAAGAAAGAAAAGTTTGGAAAAGGAATGGAATGGCTTGACTTTACAGTATCACTTGTAGAAAATGATGGCATGTACATGTGTAGCTTCCACTAACAAAAGATCGGTACTACTCAGTGTTGTGGGAAAAGATTCCCTAAAATAGCTGAGGTGACAAATTACAGAGGAGGTATCAATTTCAGCACATACAGGGGTATGCAGTCAGCTAAGAGTGCTGCAGATTCAGCAAAGACGACCCTAAACACCAAATCCCCCACAAACAGCTAAAGACAAAAGTAGTAAATATCTGACAACCAATTCTTCTGACTTTTAGGCCTATTTAGGAAGAAGAGTGAAATTCAGTTTGTGGTATTGTCCCGATATATTCAGACTAAACGTATATGCACATGTAACTGACTCCATCTTTACTGTAACACTACAGTGTTAAGTCTGGAGGTTTGTGCAAAATAGTAGGTCAACACTAGAGGGTGCTAATATACTATTCTACACAAAATCCAGAACAATTTCAGTTTAAAGGTACTAAATTGTGTTTTAAAGGTAGGGTAAGAAAGAGGGACAGATTGGATATTGTGCTGTTAGACATTTTGATAGTTGAAAGAGTGTACAGTTTATGTTAAGTACACTTAGTATACAGTTAAATGACTGCACATGTGTACTAGTGAAGGTTTAAAGCAAAATATTGTAAATTGAAATGCACATACAGCTACGTGTTAGCATTTTCTGAGGATGTCACCGTAAAGTTCATGGCGGCAGCTTTTCTCATCAGAGCTCCACCACACCCCACTGACTGTTTCCTTTTACTTTTCAGTCACAGAAAGGACCACCATCATCATAATCCATCATACCATAGTCAGAGTGGAGCCAGGCCTCATGACAGCCATTCAAGGGGGGGTGCAAAGGCCGAGCGGCAGCCTTCCCACCCCCATCAACGACAGCAAAGGCATGACACAGAATCCTCTGATGGGGGGTCTCCGGCTCGTAGTAACCCTGCCATCCACAAGAAGGCCCCTGCTGGTGCCACACAAAGCCACAGGCGGCGCCACGACACAGATTCCGACGACTAATGCCCCACCCCCACATCAATGCTGCATAATTCGAACACTCTGCTGCACCCTGGCCAGCCATGCTGGCCTCATGTGTCCTGGACTGGGCAGACTGGATGGAGAGAAGGCAGTGGGACAGATTTTAGGCTCATGTTTATAATTAATTCACTCAATAAATCAGTCATTTGATAGTAACTTTATTATATATTGTAGTGTTTTTGGGTTTTTCTGTGACCAGTTTTGTTTTATGATTTAATCTAAAATTGTCACATTCTTTAAGTTGATCAATTTTAAGGAATTGATGGCTGTTATTGATCTGACATTGTTTGAGGTCCTGTCAGGAAATGTTTTTTTAAAGGTTTTTATTGAAAAGACACTACTTGGTGCCTTTTTCATCTTTGCACATCATCAATCCCACTGTGCCCCTTGCACTTCTCACCACCTCAGGTCATTTTCTTTTCTCAGTCAGGCTAGCGCTCCTTAATCCTTCATCAGTGTAGGTTCAGCTCCCTGACTGCCGCGACACCATTGGAATGCTCTCCACTGGTCGTAATAAGACTGCTGTGTTTGCATTTGCCTTGAATTGGTCTGAAAGAGGGGATCCTCCAGGCTGGCACCTGGGGGCTACATGGAAAAAAAAGCGCAAAGCATTCATAAAGAGTGCATAAACCCAGACCCTTTTTTTTTTTTATATGGCTGGGTCCTATTAGACCACCACACACAAACCAAGCTGATGAAGCAGCAGGGGTGGAGGTCAGACAAAGCCATCCTATGAGGTGCCCAAGACTCAAACTACCTCTGCATCTACCACACACTCCTGCTTGTTTTATAAGCTTGGCTGCATTATCCATAGCACCCTAATCAACCTGTAGGAATGCTGTCCTTACACCCTCACACAAAGTGAAGCAGGGTGTGCTCTCCACATAACGGCTTTAACCTCTGCACTGGATGGCCTCACCACCTTAGGGTATCATTTCTTCCTGGGTCATTTAGTGAATTCTTAAGTAGCATTTATTACGCTCATTTCTTTATTACCTTCAAATCTATTCATTACCCCTAATTTTACAGGTAAATGTTTTAAGGCTATTATCAATATCTTGTTTCAGATTAAAACCAAGCATTTTTAAAGTGGCGGAGACAACTGTGATTAACTTGGTAGAAATTAATCTGTAAGAGTAAACAGCAAAAACTAGATCTCAGTATGTTTGTATCCAATCACTTTAATTGCAGTGTCATCTCCCCCCCTCCCGAAACACAAAAATAAAAAAAATTTACACAACAAAATTAAGTGTAATACAGCAAACAGGCAACCCTAAAAAAAATTCAAATGCACCAGAAACACCCACATCTTTCAGAAAGAAATCCTGGAAAAATAGAGAATGTAGTTAGAATAAAAAGGCATCTGAATGGGCTAATATTGATACCATGGATGATGGCACTTGCATTGATTTTGGTATTGCTTTAAAAATGCCAATTCCCATGTCGAGTTGAATGAGATAAGTTAATTGCTTTGAGCTTTTAGCAAAAACAATAGACAGCTCCTTACAGTTACCTCTCACAGTACACAGAGAAACAGTGTAAAGCTACAGAAACAGGTACTCGGTGAGCTAATGGTTCCTCTGCTACCTAATGATGTAAAGATCCAGAAGAGACATGCCCTTAAAGACCAACAGACCACACAAGAGTATTGCAAAGGCAACACATGATCAACCTGAGACTTGAAAAATGCAAAGATAAAAAGAAAAACCCAATTCACTGCCTTTTCAGCTACAGTAGATCAGGTAGGTGTGTGATCACGGCAGCATTTCTATTCATGGCAACATTTTATAACAAAGGCTGGTAAAGTGTTCACAGACAGGAGTGATGTTACTACAGACAATTAAATCCAGTGCTTTAAATGGACATTTAAGGGTTGTTACATGTAGTTAACAGTCAGTCACTTTAGTAGCTGCTAGTAGTGCATCAGTCTACAATTCAGTTTATTTTTGAAGAAAAGCCCCTCATTGATCTATCTCTACGGAACATGACCAGAAAAGTCATTGGATTGGAGGTCCTGGGGCTAAAAACATGCTGGTAAATTCCATTCCTCCCTTTTATTTACGTAATGCACACATGGCTGCCTGACAGCCAGAAAGATAATAATCATGACAGAATTTACAGAGTGCAATAAAAAAGCCCAATTACCAAAGTTATTTACAATTACAACAATTAGGAAAGCATAAGAAAAGTTTTACAAGTATAAATCACCCCCCAACTACTTGCCCAAAGATGTGATCAAAACTAAGGTGAGGGCAGCTTCCAGTATGGGGTAACTTAGTTTACCTTAAGTGTAAGAGTAAGATTTGGGTGCAACATTAGGTTTTGAAACGCTCTGATTATTAATGGTTTTTTAGCTGATTAGACAGCCAATCAAGTCCTTCATAGAGACCATCTCCAGTAGTGGCACAGGTTGCTTGGATGTACCAGTTTCTGTTGCGCAGGGAGTGAAGATTCATCTTGTCTGTTAGTTCTGCTGCATTCATAGCATTTGGAAGATCCTAAAAAGAAGAAGTGACAAGAATCCTAAATTTAAACACGGGAAGCTCAAAAAAAAAACCACACACACACACACAGAACACAGAAAAATAACAAACTTGCTTTTAAATCCACTCTGCTTTTAAGGGTTTTAAATCACTCACTTGTTTATTGGCAAACACTAATAGCACTGCATCACGCAGTTCATCCTCTGCCAGCATTCTCAAGAGCTCTTCACGGGCCTCAGCACATCGCTCTCTGTCATTGCTGTCCACAACAAAAATAAGACCTACAAACAGGTGACAAAGAAAATAAGCAAATAGAAACACCTGATTATTAAATACAGACCTTGAAAATACAAAGCATAAATATTGTCCAAGAGGATCAATTTACTTTCATTAAAATGTTAAAAGACGACATACCCTGTGTGTTCTGGAAGTAGTGACGCCACAGTGGTCGGATTTTGTCTTGACCACCGACATCCCAGACTGTGAAACTGATGTTCTTGTACTCTACTGTCTCTACATTAAAACCTGAGGGCAAAACAACAACATTACAAAACTTATTCTAAGTTATATGGACTAACAACGATGAGGTTAAATAAAACTGACCTATTGTGGGAATAGTAGTCACAATCTCTCCAAGTTTAAGCTTGTACAAAATGGTAGTCTTTCCTGCAGCATCCAGACCTACCATAAGTATCCTCATCTCCTTTTTCCCAAACATTTTAAAGAGCCCTGCAAACATATTCCCCATGATGGCTGGTAATGGAACCTTCTCCTGACAAATAAAATAAAGCTCAAAAACCTGCAGAGAAACAGAAACAGTTATGCATCAGGACTGAAATGTATTGATTTGAGTGGAGAAAATTGAATTAGTTAGAAAAAAGAAGAAAAAAAATCACATCAAGTGTGATAATCCTTTGAGCAATTCTTAAAGAAAATGCCAAACGTGGCTATCTACGCCCCATCTAATCAAGTACTTCTAATTTCAAACAATACACACCACAAAATACCATCAATCCCTTTGAATATTTGCTTAAAGAAATTTAGGGTTGCAGGGGTGCTGTAGTAATCATATTTACTTTAAATACAAGACAACATTGCGCAAAAGTCCAGAAATTTCACAAACACGGTTTACTATGACCTATTCACAAATGCACCACATAAAGGGGAATTAATGCATGCTCATCCTAAAAACATTTATATGAATGCCAAATGGGTCTCTACATAATAAAAAAGGTTTGTATTAGTTGTAATTAGACACCTTCCTAACCAGGTTTGTTTGTCCACCAGTGGATAGATTTGCTTTAAACTAAAATAATTACTTCATAGATATCTCCACAGTGCAAGATTAGATTCAGAAACGCGTTAAAAAAGTTAAAAAGTCTACACTGACTCTTCACGACAAGAACGTATTTCATGTTCAACCAGTATTGAAAACACGGATTCACATATTAGAATGGTTATTTTCATTACCTGTATTGGTTTGATACATTTCTCCAATTCAATGTAAGTTCACTACAGACAGTACCGATACAAAAGAATAGTAATGCTCATAAACCGATGTACTCACTGGTTTCTCAAGTACGTAAACAAACCTACGTTAGCTTGATGTTTTGCAATGCTATTAGGCGTACGGCTAAGTCAAATGCTGAAAATATGTTTTAAAAAAAAGAAAGCTTTGTAGCAAATGCAATCGAGATATTTCCTGTTAATGAAATAAGACATAACACACGTGTGGTCAAAAATAAATAAAAGAATACATGAAATACTATAAAAGGGTAGCTTCGCCACTAGAGACAGGTTAGCTAACGGCTAAAAGTTAGCACAAAAAGCACTCAATTAATCTCATAATGTAAGTGCAGACCTGCACACAAAGCAAATTCGCTGGTCAAGAAACTTACCTTTGTTCAACAATAATAAATTGCAATGGTTATCAAAAATAAGAGTTTACTTGATTAAAGTTTCCCACTTACTAGGTCGGTTTTCCTCTCCCTCAAGGCGTTTCCTTCTACACAGGAAAATGGCGACAATTTGACACGTCAGAGGTTCCACTATAACTTCCGCGTTCACATTCCTTGTTTAGTCGCCCCCTGTGGCTGAAGGAAGAATTACAGCACAACTCTAAATTTCATGTTATTCTCAATCATTCTTACTGAATATAACCTGAGTATTATTGTCTTTTTTGATCGCTCTATTGTCACTAATAATAAAGGTGTTTGTTCTAGTGTTGTTAGTAATGTCTTTTTTTAACCATTGTTACCATCCATAACATTTTTATGTATTTGAATATGCAGTAGTAATGAAACAGCACAACCTGGCTATAAGCATATGTTGCGCTAAGTTACAGTTTATGATTAATAAAAATAAAAAAAACAAGAACAATGCATACAAAGAAATATTTGCTCTGTACACATAATATAATCCAGAATATGTTAGGATTATTCAACATTTGTTAATGTGTCTGGCGTATTTACTGAGTGTTAAAGTACTTTGCAACTTGTTTTTACATGATATATAAAAGACAAACCATTATTTTAAGCCACTACCAGAATTTAAGGATAAAGTCTAAATCGATTTTTGTTTAAATTTTAAAAATGTTTTTTTTTTATCAGGGTCAACTATGCTTCATAACCCCAGCAGAGGGGGCAACAGGAGGACGCAAGACTAGAGGAGCATACAGGGAAGGTATATAATGCCATCTCACTCTGCCATCATACTCTGCGGTTTTGCCCCACTGAATGCTGGAGATATCACCATCGGCATAGTTTGTTGCCGTCATTAAAATGAGTGGAAGGTAATTATTGTAGCAGTTTCTTGTTTCCTTGTGGATTCACACATTTGACTTATTCTTTAAAGTTATTTTGTCTTTCAAATTAAATTTCAGTGTTTTATGAAAAAGCATTGGATGTTTTTCACAGCTGCAATTACAAAAAATGGTTAAACTGAATGCATATTAATCTCTTCTTTTTCCCATTCAGACGCACAATTATTGTTCAAAGTTGTTGTGTAAACGATGTGGGATTTACCAAACCTGCTGTTGAGTACTGTGTCAGTTTAGTTATCTGCTTTAATTTACATGATTATTTTATCAGTAATGTGCTGTAATATGTGAACACAAAAGTTTTGTGGTTTATTTTACATTTACAGCTGTTTAATGATTACAGACGTAATGTGCTGACTTTCAGCTTTAGGATATTCACATCCAAACCCAAGGGAAGAGTTTATGAGTGACAACTGATTAAAATATGAGACAAGCAAATATATTAATTAAATGTTTTTTAAATGTCTATGTTTTGCAAACAATACCTACTTGGAGTACATGAATATTCCTGAAGATGTTTTCACCGGTTGAATCTTTCATGCTTGTTTGTGGGTCTCTGCTTTCTTCAGCAATAAAAAAAAACACCTGATTGATTTGAAATGTTTGAGATCAAACAAATAAAAATTTAGTTCTTTGACTTTAAAAACATTGAGATAAAAAAAAAATTTTCTGGGCGATCTGTGATGCATGTCAAGTCAACTATTATCTGAATCTCTTCAGATGACAGAGTAATGCACTTTGGGAGCAGCCGCATCAGAACATCATTTGTTGGTTTGTTTTTCCCTCTTTGTATGCAGTAGAATCAGGAATTGACCATCTCTAATGGTTTTCTATTGAACTCTTTATTTTTCGTTTGTTGGTTTCACATTGAAAGCTTCTTTGAGGTCCCAGCGACACCTACAAATTCCTGCTACAATTGCAATCCCCAGACAGCTTGCAATCACAATAAATCAACCCCCCAGATTCTTATGTTGCAGAAACACAAAGCCATTATATCTGACAATATCTATTTAGTATTAGTAGTGTTTCGGAAGACCACCAAGCCATGAAATGTTTTTAGTGTTTTATTCCATTTTCATGTAAATATATCATAAAGTGTAGCAGTACAAGACCCTGCTTCAGTACATTTCTACTGCACAATGAGCCACTTCTTTGAGTGCAGAGAAATCTGTGCCACTTCTGGCCAGGATTAATGTGTAACTATTGTTTGCATTTTTCATAGTGAAGGATTAGTTTGTAAATATAGATAGATAGATAGATAGATAGATAGATAGATAGATAGATAGATAGATAGATAGATAGATAGATAGATAG
>JBAMHV010000008.1:15339173-15354098 GCA_037177535.1 Pseudomugil gertrudae
GGGAGGAAGCCGGAGTACCCGGAGAGAACCCACGCTAACACGGGGAGAACATGCAAACTCCTCACAGAAAGGATCCCCACCCCAACCCCAACCCCAACCGAGGCTTGAACCGGCAACCTTCTTGCTGTGAGGCCCCACAGCTAACCAACTGTGCCACAGTGCAGCCCATTTTATCAGTATATTATCTGAAAATACATGTGATGCCCTGTTTGAAACTTGGATCAGGCATCCACATAGGTTGTGATGATGATGAGATATTTCAAGATGAAACAATAGAGAGGATAAAGGTTTGTCTTTGAAAGACTTTCGTGTCTCTCTCATGGGCTTGGTTTGAAGTTGATTCATGTTTGCTGTGTTTTAAGGTTTAGCCCACCCCTGTTCCCTGTTTTAATCCAGCTATATCCCATTATTAGGCATCAAAGATTAAAGTGTGAACTTGTTGGACCTTTGGGTAGATAGCTGTTTGGAAAGTTCAAATTAAAACATACAGTATCATATATTTGCTACATTCAATTTTAGAATAAATGGTTTTTAACTCATTGATCTTGATAATAAATTATTTACAAGTGAGTTTTTCTTATTTTTAGACCAATTTATTACATGTGGCCCTGCATGGTCCTTGTGAGAAGCCTTATGGTGACAAGCAATGGATGCTATGAGTTTGTTAACACAGTCGTATTAGGCATGAACATCCTTAAATAACTGAAATAAATGATTTTGGTGATATTTTGAAGATTGCATGGACATTGTATTACACACATACACAATGATACTTCTGCTATCATCATTGCATTTACTTATTTATTCTTCTAAAAAAGGAATAAAACAAGGTTACAACGTAAATATATTTTTCACATTTAGGCACTGATATAAACGCTCCATTATTCTGATTGATGAAAAGGTGCTTTCATCTTTGTGTGCGTGTGTGCTTCATCTGATCGCGCACCTGTCTGCCTCAAGGCAGGAAAGATACAACCTCTCATTTTTGGCTGGCACTTGTGTGGTAATGCATTAGAGGGCTTGTCATTGCACTTTACTGAAGATCTCTGACAACCTATTTGACACTCTTGACAGGGTCAGAGGTGTCAACCTGCTCAGACTGACAGGGAGATGGACACACAAGGGCACAGGTGAATTAGGGTGCTGCCTGAGTCAATTGCAGGCATTAGCCTCAGGACATGTTTCTGCTCCGCCAAGTCCGGATGCAGTTAGACTTGATTTATTTTTTATTTATTAGACAGAGAATATGATAAAAGTGGACAACTTGTAGACATTTAAACTGAAATTTGTTTTGGTGTTCTTTGAGTGCTTTTATTATCAGTATCTGAGATGGACACAAGTTGAGTGGGTAATGCTATTAGAAAAAAAAGTAGCATGTTGCATCTCGAAAATGCAAACAAATCAAGATACAACAATCAGCAACTATCCAAAGGCATAATTATGAGCTGCTGAGAAAGTGATTCTAAATATTGAATTCACTTGCAAAGATGTGGCAAACTATTGGCTTTTAAGAGCCACAAAGTGGCAAACATTTTAGCAGAATCTGCACAGAATTGGAATAAAGGCACAATGCCTTCTAAAGTCTCAAATCCTTGTTAAGACCCTCCATCTTTCAAACTAAACTGGATCACACCAAGACTCTCCTATCCCTTTATCCCAGTTAGATCCTCTAATCCCTCTGCAGTTTTCCATTCTTTCTCTTTTTCTCATTTCAAATGGCAACTGTTTGGTTGTCCGGCATTGGAACGTTGAGAATTCGTCCTCTCAGTGAAAAGAAAGTAACTATATTGAAGAAAGGAAGAACAGCTTGACAGAGCCAGGAATGCTACGGATCTCTTTAAGTCCCGTAATGAGATGTTTTCTCTGCTTGGAGCTTGTATTGACATGGAGACTAATTTTTTCCACAAAGTAACAGAATGAGAAAGTAATGCATAGGGGTGGGAAAGACAACATGAGGTGATTTAAGTCGAGTAGCCAAAATGCTCTGCCCCCCTCACTTTGTAGGGGATGTGAAATAATATGACTTCTTGGGAGAATTCAGAACCATTATGTCAACATCTACATGCATCTTAAGGGCAAATGTTAAATTTATTAGCCTCAAATTTTAAAAGATCAGTGACATGGACATGGAAACAAATCTGACACAGAAACATTGTTATATACGTCCAAAATAAGGCAAGACATCTTAAAAGTGATGAGAGGTGCATGAAACTTTCTGGAGGTTCGAGACCTTCCAATTAGGGACTAATGTCATCTATATTAACCCCTCACCCCCTCCCTCACTTGCCTTTATTGAGGCAAGGACGAGGGGGTTAGGGTCGCCTCAATAAAAACAGCACTAAAAAGCAATTACAGTGCTGTGAAGAATGGGACTTGTCAGTAATTTGCTGTCTAAAACCAAGGAGATTGCAGGTCTGGGGCCGACAGGAATTCTGAGCCTGCAGTGCAGTGTGGGAAAAGCAGTGGGAAGGCAAGCACCACCCTTTGTGAGGTAATTACTGGAACTACCAGAGGCCAGCAGCAGTCCCTGCTAATGATAACCCCTCTCCTCTCCCCTGCTAGTCACCTTGTAATTCATATATGCCATCTCACTTACTCTGAGCATGTGGATGTGGACACACTGAACATTAAATAGACTCATTAAGGAATTAAGCAGATATTATGCAATGAATATACAACTTGTAGAATCAATCAAATAATTTGCTCCCATTGAGCAACCACGTAGATTGACACAAATAATCCAAACATAAAATAAGAATATATGGTGCTATATATATGAGAAGTTCTTGGTTTGAATTAATTAATAAACAAACATTTTAAATGTCTAAAACAGGATGATGTAATGATTGATTGGTTTTTTTTTCAGTTTGACCATTTATAACCTCATTATCACTAAAATGGTAAAATATATTGCATCTGCATCAGTTTATATAAGAAAAATGTATTTGGAGTTGCAAACAAAAATATCCAATGGCTAATTGCATGCATAAAAATCAAATGATTTGCAAGTCCCTCCGTTCAGTTTTGCTTTATACAGTTACTCCAAAACAGTGTTGTTTATCTTTTTAAATGTGTTTTTTAATTAAATATTAAAACTGGGGCTGGATAGTGGTGGGGTGATCTAAGTTAGTATGGTCATTCTGTGCATGCTTGTCATCTTGTCTCATCTCAAGACTGCACATTCCACAAGGTCGTCCGTTTCCTGTCTTTGGTACTCTATCTTCTTTTTCCTGTGAAGTGGAGTACCTATTATACTCACGTCGAGCTGATGCTTCAAAGTTATAGTAAGAAAAGGTACTCATTATGTAGTATTATCTTATTATCTGAAGTGGAATTAAGCATAGTCAAATTTTGAAGAAAGATCATGTAAACGTAGTCACTGGAACTGAGTCAACTGAAAATGACATGATTGCCACTATTTTTACAAGGCAACTTTACAAGTGTCAAATGAAGTGAAGAAGTATTCATATTCCCAAAGAATGAAGATAAAACTCATAACAATCCAGAGAGAAATGCTGGAGATGTATTCATGCTCATCCTTCCTGGACAGCTTTGAGCTCCACAGAGGTGAAAGGGTGACTAATGAGTAATCACATCTGCCTCCTCCTTCATATCTCTAGCCTCTTGCCAACATTAATCTGGGGGCTGACCCCTTATCAACCTTCGAAGCTCTGCACCCCATTGTCACCACCACCACCACCAGACCACATCTTAGAGCAGCATACCTGAATGCACGGGGCTCTCCATGCAAACAACACTGAAGAGACAGAACAGTCACTCCTGGTTTCAAATGCATTCACACACACCTGTAGAGTGTGTAGTGCTTGGTACCTCCACCCCCAACCACCCACTTCCCATCCCTTGTCATCTCCCCAGTTTGACTAATGCTCTTTTGTAAGTACAGAGGTGGCAAAACTTCTTTGTTGGCCTCAACAATACAAACAGGCACTTCAAAAGGGGATTAGGCTGTTTTACAGGTGTCACATCCCTACTCATGATGCCTGCACCCTTTAGAAATCTTTCTGATAACCCATCATCCTCATTCAAGGCAGGCAAATTCCACACTGTAAAAGAGAAAATGTGTTATAATCTTGATAAATGTTTGGATGCCTAAACAGCAATTCAAACACAGAAATATTTGATATGTAAAAACACACATTTGTGGCTCATATAGATTTGGATGCACTTTAATTTTACATGTGGATGCAGTGGTTTGTTCAACGTGTTACTCAGAGGTGCATTGAATCCAAAGGGAGTATTCTGACTCCAGACAGAGGAGCACACATACATCAAAAGGCAGGCTTCAAAGTCAGTTACATAATGAAGTGCCCACACATTACTCTCTGTAGTTTGGTTTTGTCCTGACACCTTTAGAGTATATGACCTACAAAGAAGAGCTTTGAGAATCCTTTAAAGCTACAGTCAGGCTGAAATTTAGTTTTGGTTGTGGCAACATCTGAATTTCTCAGATCATGCTTGGTTTAAATTCAGCCTTTCAACTTATTTAGCATGAGAAAACAGAAGCAAGCTGTGACCTGTGTGTTACTTTTGTGAGATTATTTGCATTGTGTCGCGTCAGTGTGGACCTTTGCATCACTCAACTGGATATAAATTGCTATCCCACCACTACATAGTTTTATTGAAATGCATGTGAGGGTCTCTAATGAATGTCAGGGTGAAACTCAGGACATAAAATGAAAAGGGGACACTAATTGCAATTGAGTCCATTGTCTCCCATTTATATGGTTATTGGGTGGTGTCATTTTGCAGTCTGGTCGCGTCAAAGTTCTCACAGTCAGGTTGCCACCTATCTCATTGGAGCCGCTGTAGCCTCCTCTGGCAACTATCTGCTAACAATGCTCATCTCACTAGGGTGACAAAGCTGCAACAGGAGGGCCTGGCTGAAGGGAAGGGCCCATTTCCTTCAGCTAAGGCATAGTATTGCTGCAGGGCCGGGGTCTCTGTCCATCCTGTGACCTGTTTCATGTTTTGTACTTGTTTTCACCCATTCAGAGAGTGTGAAAAATGTCAAGGGTCAAGGTGTGGAATAAAATGCTGCAACCCTTCCGTTGGGTTAACCTGAACCTGGCTGGTTCCCAGCAGTTAATACACAACAGCGGTGTCAATGCCACTTTGTCTCTGATTATGAGGGAGGTTTAAATATCAGAGTTTTCATTAATGTCTGGGAGAAAAGGCCATGTAATAATTTCTACTCAGAGGATAAGCTGTGGCAGACAGTATTAAATGTAGTTTGATGTGGGGATGGGTAGACTAAAGAATACACATGAATGAAAAGAGAAGGGCTTCCACACCAGAGGGGGTGTGTATCATCTTTCTGAGTAATAATAGGGTTAGATAGCAGTGAGACCTGGTGGTGATATTGTTGTAGAGCTCAAAAACTATCAGGGGTCCAGAGGCTGAGCTGGAGAACTGATGGGCTCTATTCACATCCAGCTCCTCATCTGGTTAGAGGTTGCACCTTTTTCTTTAACAAATCTTCATTTTTTTCTTGCTCTACGTGAGGATTTCTTCCTGTTATTATTATTTTTCTCAAACAGCACAGCGGGCCTCTTGAGTCTTTCATAGAAATCAAATTTTTAGTTCAGCTGACAAATGAAAGCCAATGTTGATCAGTTATGGGATAATATAACAATGGACATGATTGACAGATGATGGCAAGTAGGATAGTTTTCATTTGGTATATGGGAAAAATAATGACAAATTATATGGAGTAACAGGCATCCAACAGATGAATAATTTCTTACTTGGTAAATCACTTATGAAGCTATCATGTCAGAGATCTTAAATTTAAATAACGTTTATATTTATAATTAACTTTGCCATTAATTTAAAACTTTCTTTTTGTTCCAGTGTGCATGCACTGGAGGGGCATTACCTTATTCACCGATGTCTGATATGGTAATGCTTTGGACTGTGGGACAAAAACCCCAAAACATTCTTTTGCTCTACCTTACTGTTGTAAGTTGTACCACAAATACCAAATTCTCTGCACAGATGTGCAGATGCAGATTCTTTGCTCAAATTTGTCAATTTGGTCAATTTGCTGCTGTTATAAATTAGAGTTTTATGAGACTGAAACAAAATGTGCTGTTTGTAAAGCAGTGCCCTTGTTCACTATCCTGCAACTTTTAGATGCATCCCTTCTCCAGCACACCGGAATCAAATGAATGGCTCCTTAGCAGGTCTCTGCAGAGCTGAAAGACACGTTCGTGAGGAAATTCAGTCATTTAATTCAGGTGTAATGTAAGGGTTGCATCTAAAAGTTGCAGGATAGTTGCCCTCGAGGACTGGACTTGAGCACAGCTGCTGTAATGGCTTTGCATGGCAGCACACTGAATTTTAACAAAGAGCTTTCCAAAAGTGCTCCAAAGACTTCCGACAGAATTTTTGGAGCACTTGTGGAACACCTAGACCCATTTAGGTAAACGCATACATGCAGATGGTTTTAGGAGCTTTGATATCATTTAATCCATTTGGAGTTACATCTTTATGGCTGGTAAAACAGTGCCTGAGTGCAGCAGCCTCAGCAAAAAACAGTGCACTCCCAACAACTGTTGCTGAAGCAAACAACTATCCATAATTTTTTACACTTAATCCCTAAGCACTTTCCAATTGCACTAAGAAAAGACAAATATTATCTTAATTGAGCTTTAAAAAAAAATTACCACTGACAAAAAAAGCCTAAATTAGCATCCAAAAAAAATGTTGTGTTTAAGTTTTTAATGTCAGCTGACCTGATCTGATCCGTCCACTGGTGTGGCCCTGAAAGTATTTGGTATACATTATTTGAATTGAGCACACATATTTTGTACTCAGTTTCCAAACATTCTCCTTCAGGATGATAAAAAATTTCAGTGCTTATGATGAGATTTTCAGGGGGATTATCTACCCAGTTGATCTTGTTTTCCTTCATTACCTACTTGCTTATTTACCCCAAAATCAAAACAAATGGCATTAAATATTCAGTCATTTGTTTAATGTTGTTTTATTCTGATGTTACAGAGTTAATTTTTTTTATAAATCTACGACAGCAAGTAGGTCAAACATTACCTCTGTATAGTCCATGAAAAAAAAACAAAATAAAAAACAGAGATGAGGTAAAACTACAGTGTTACAAGTATAACACTACTTCAAATGGAATTTTCTGCAAATATATACTTTTACTTACTAATATATACATGCCATGAAATAAATAATTATAAAAAACATAACATTTTGGAAATTTTGTAAAAATGCAACTAGTTTGTACAAAACTTTGGATTTGAGACATAAAAAAAAGACAGAACCACATTGTCCATAAGCAGTCACTCACATTTAAAGTGTACAACAATGAAGGCAAGATAACAAATCTTTTACAGAGGGGTAGGTTCGGTGCACAGTTTATTAAAGATGATTTCGAATTGGGTATGGATGATAATTAATATTCTCAGTCATGTTAAAATAGTTTCATGTGTGGGCCTACATGCCTGAGACACACGGCAGCGTCACACTGGCTGTAAACACAAACTAATAACAAACTTTACACCATCAACAGAAGAGGCTACCACTGAAATGGTATGCACATTTTCTAACTGTCTGTCTCCTTTTTAAGCATTTTACCCAAAATAAATAAATATCATTTTGCATTTATTTTCATATTAAGGTAGAACAAGGATAATTTATGTGTTTTAATGGTCCTGAGGTGCAAAATACAACAGAATTGGACAAAATGTCACAACAACTTGTAAAACAACGTAATGATTTTACTGAAATGGCACTGAACTAAAGAAACAAACAAAAATAAACAACAAAAAGGGTCAACCACATTTACCTACAAAATTCAACAAATGTCAGTAACAAAATACGCACACACACAACAAAACTGATAACATAAATTTAACTAAAATAAGCTTTAAAAAATTTTGAAAAAAATAATTAAAACAAAAAACATCTTTATATTAAAAACAGATTTTAGACTGAAGATCTGACAAATGTATCACAAAAACCAACGAATTAAAAATAAATGAAAATGTTTCTTAAAACCTCAACAAAAACTAAGAACACGTCACAAATATCACAAACAAGATAATGAAACAGTAAACACAAATATGTAGGAAAGCATAATATAAAAAACAAACTTAAAATTAAAGGTTGCTGCATATTCCTCTTTTTCCCCTTTTTTGTGTGTTTTCTACTCTGTTGTTGTCATAATTTGTCCGGTAATGTTGTGGTTTGCCCCCTCTAGGCTACTGTATTGTTGAGCACAACTGTGAAACGTTTTAACGCTCAATTGGAAAAACAAAGACAATAAAAGATTTAACTCTAGTTGGTCTATTAGTTAAATGGTTACTTTATGCAAAAATTAGTCAAACTTCACTTTTTTTTCCCCAAAACTACATTTTACAGATTTCTTTCACAGAAAGAATCAATACATGCAAAGAATAACAGGATCTAAACAGACTCACATGCAGATATTGTCATATAGCAGCATTTAAATAAGATAAAGATGGATCATGTCAATGATGCTGCTCTCTGTTTAGTTGGAGGAACGAGAAACCACAGCTAAGAATCATCCCATACACAGGTATTGGTCCTCATTACAAGACAAATGATTCTGCATAACATGGAGCTTATAACCTTGTGGGTTGTCAGTCTTACTATTTTTTGTTCATGCCTTACCAGGGAGTTCATCTCCGTTTAATCAAATATTTGATTAATATCATGTATCTGATATATATAAAAATATAGCTGAAGATCCCTTATATATTAACAAGAGTTTTCTCCACACTGAGTCATAGAACACATTTCTAATACTGTTAAAAAAGGAGAGCATGCTTCATATTTCTCAGCAGGACACTGTAGTGCAGACCTCCCAGACTTAGTTACAGCTCTTTGACCATGAGATGCTGTTTTCCATTTCTCGTCTTTGGTCATAATTCTTGATGTTGTTCAAAGTGTTGTTGCTCTTTATGAAAAGCTTTGGGTTTTCTATAGAAGGATGGGGTGATAACTGTGTTTGTTCTCTGTCTTGCTGGTGTTCAGCAAGGGTGGCTCATGTCAACTTTCAGAGAAAGTTAGTCATTTAAAGCAAAAATTAGCTCATTAGCTTAACAAAGTGAGAATATGTAAACACATTACAACAACAGCAAAACTACATTCACTCAGGTACAAGTGCATTCTTACCCAAGCATAACAGTATGAAATACAATCTCACTCACACAATGGTCATGTTAGTTCTCACATATACAAAAAAGTGTTAATGATATTGAGAAAATAAATGTATTCTGTTGTGTGTCAAATGGTTAAATGTCAGAATGTTGTTTTCTCCACAGACTTAAAAGCATCAGCAGTGCTGCATTTTTCTCAACAAAATAATTACTTAAAACAGAAAAAACACCAATATGGTGTCATCCAGCAGTTCTTATTTCCTACTGTACATGAACACATCACATCGTTTTCCATTATTATTACTTTTTACTATTGCCATCATCACCACATCACAGTTAATGGTGTTTCAGTTTATTTAGGCAAAGATTTGTATTTTTGCAACATCACAGCGCTAAACGCATCAACGTTCTGTATGCATGTCCACGCTCAGGTCTACATTTGTTCTTCTGCTTACTGAAGTCTTTTGGTGAGAAAAGAGAAGAACCTGCGCATCTCTATTTGCAGGTGTGCACATCATAGATTCTTACACACTCTTGACAACTGACATAGCAGCACCAGTGGAAAATACAGTGGCACTTCTCCTTTCTCTTCTCAGTCCTGGTGTTGTGACCCCTGCCGCAGCACAAGAGGTCACATCCGTCTATCCCATGAGATGTCAGATTGCAGATGCGATCCCGGGTGCCGAAGGAGCCCGTCTCAGGATTGGGATCACAGAAATTGGGTGAGTTTTCATAATAAACCAGGTCACGCTCTGTGGGGGGTTTGAAGTAGTTATACTTGGGTCTCAGTGTCTCCACCCATCCTCGGGACTCCTTGTGTTTCTCCACCACCATCTCAGAGGCGCTGTCATACTTATCCTTCATGTAGTCACCAATAACTCGAAAGTCAGGCTGAGACCACCAGCAGGTCTTAACTTCACAGCTACCTGAGAGCCCGTGGCACTTGCACTTCAGAAACATATTGTCGTTGACGGACTGAAAAAAAAAGTGAAGTATTATTAAAGAATCTAAGAATGAAACAACTTTTCCAATGTGATTAGTAAAAAGAGTCTCAATAAAACAAACCGTTCTTCCTGCCTCGTTGTTATGACGATTCATTGCGGAGCGTGCATCGGGGCGATTCTCCCTGGCATCTGCAAACTCACGGGACACCATACTTCCAAAGTCCACATCCTCGCTGCAGCCACCCCACTTCCAGCCTTCACCAGGGGGGCCCTTGTGACGTGTATCACATCCACAGATCGTGGCTGAACCATCAGCGCATGCACGGGTCACTGCAAAGGCCACACCAGCCGACGCAATAGCATGGACAAAAGCTGACTCTCTAGTGGCTGGAAAGAAAATAACAGAGGTGTGTAAGACACACTGTACATGAATGTGAAAAACACCTAAAGGGAATATACTACAGGTTAATAGGAAGAAAAGTCTGTATAGTTACTAACAGTGGTTTGTAACCTCAGTAATGTGACTATTTTAAAGATTAGATCAGTAAAGTTATGGCTACAATGATAAAAAATATACTGTAAAAGATCACAAGATCATAATAGGTGCATATAGATACATCCATCCATCCATCCATCCATTTTCTACCGCTTTTCCCTGAACGGGGTCGCGGGGGTGCTGGAGCCAATCCCAGCACACAACGGGCGGGAGGTGAGGTACACCCTGGACAGATCGCCAGTCCATCACAGGGCCCATATAGATACAAATTGAGTCCAAGGTTGCATCTGCCAAAGTTTACCAGTCTGACAGTTTGTTCAGCCCACGCATCAATCGTGCTGTCTCTGAATAAGGCTATCAAGGCCTCCGTGTCTGTCAGACATTGCTAACTGATGAGTCATAGGGATCAGGATCTTCCACAGAGATGAGAGGAAAAGGCAGGCCTGACAGGCCTATAATTAAGAGACTCAATTAAGCTTTTGAAAGGTTAGGAAACCGCTTCACACTCAAAGGGACGATGCACAACACGGAGATGTTTTTAATTGACCAGAAATTAAACCAGTTCTAAAAAGAATAGCAAATCTCAAAGTAGAAATTTTCCTTGTAACACTTCTTCAATTAAATTCATACGCAGACTCAGTGTATGAATTTATTCACTCACACAATCACAAGCAGACAGAGCAGGCAACAAGAAACACTAGAAACTGTTATGAAATTACTAAACACTTTAATTACTAATAACATTAAGTAAAGGATATGCAAAGACCCAAATGTTAAGACTCAGCAAAAGCTGTTATGATGTGTGTCCATGTGGTTAAATGTCTGTTTGTGTGAGAGAGAGAGAGCGAGAGAGAGACAGTACATGTTTCTGTCTAAAAGAACAAAAAGAGAAAAAAGGAAAATAAAGAAGGCGTTTAAAGCTAAAAGAAGCAGGAGCTCCTCCCTAACAGCAGGTTCCAACCAGTTTGCGGACTAAAAGGCATTAGAGACAATGATGCAAGAGAAAATATCTTTTGGCATCCTCTACCACTGATTCCACTACTGTATGCATACAAAGTTACTATGTTTAATATAAATATGAACTTCTAGTCTCATTACACAAATCCCACATTCATCATCCAGCACAGATCATTTCAATAATACCTGTTGTGATGGTACATCAACATAAATTGGCTTAAACTGAAGAAATCTGGTCTTTACCTTTTTGTTTTTCATTGTTTGGTGACATGTGAACCAAAATAACATTTAAGCTGCTTTAGCTTCAGATTTAATAAAGGTGCTTCAGGTAATAATTTCACCATGCATACACAACTGATAGGAAACTTAAGTACATAAACCTGACATTATAGAAATAAACAAGGTGAGGGGTTAGAACAACTGCACAACACCCCTGGATCTATTTGTAGGTGCCTGGAGTGGCTACCACCAACAAAAAAAAACATACAAAAATAAAATAAAATAAAATGAATATATATATTCATCATCATAATATAGTGTTTAATAAACTGACAAATTTAAGACAAGTTTTCCAATAATAGAGATACAGGTTGTATGAACTGCCCTGAAATTCAGATTTGGTACTCACCAAACAGATGATGCTGCTAAACATAAAGCCCCACAACACATGTGAGTTCAACTCTGATGAATCTACTGAGAACTGAGAGGTTTGTCATTTGTATTAAAAGGAAAAAGAGAAAAAACTAAAAGTAAAGAATAAAAACTTTATCTACTAATATCTCATACTTTGCAATGTCATACTGTTAAAATTGGGTTTGTGCGCCTAAAAAAATGCATCCTTCACCTGGAAATACCCCTTGTCTCATTAATTCCACTGCTTTTCTTAGTTTTATGACCAATTTAAGGACACTTCTCCTCAGACAAGACTTTTCCACCAAACTTTGTCAGAGCTCGACTGGCCAAGTGGTCCCTACAACCTGCTGGGGGGTTGAATCCCCTATTGTGCTGTCACTGTCACGCTGTGTTAGTCCCACAATGGGCTCAGATATTTTATATGAAATTTGCCCTGGCTAGTCATTAGTGGAGACCAAGTTAAGTCATAGCAACAGAGAACTATGCATAGGCTGGACCCCGCTTGTCGGCAGACAGGGAAATCCCTATTCAAATGGTTTAATAAAACAATCTAAAGGGCGTGTGAATGGGGAAAAGCACTTTTTCTCCTGCTTAATCTCATGGTTGCGAAGATATTGTGCTCTGAGCAGTGCCTAGCAGGGAGTGGGGCTAAGGTCCCCCCATCAACTCCATTTACCACACCCCTTCTTTCTTTCTTGCCTATAGTTAATGATATACTGGTGTGCTAGTTTCCCTCCCCCAGCATGGAAAGACATACGTCTCATGAAAAGCTGAGCCCTCCTAGCTCATCCTAAATAGTTACACTTTCTCATCCTCAGGTCATAGGTCGTAACCCACATCTCCTGACCTCTTCCTGGTTAGTTTAGGTGGAACTTGTTGATTTAGGTTTTATTTCCTGCCATACAAAGCTCTTCCAATAGGAAACAGAGGCTGGATAAGTCAGAGCTACAATGGTATGAAACTATGGGGTCTCCTTTGACATAGACGTGTGCAATGAATCTCATTTTGATTCAGTGATTTGAAACTAAATGTGCATGTATGTGTGGCATTGTGTGGCCATTAATTCTATCACATGACTGAAAAACTGCAGCTCTACATCCATATATAATAAGGTGCTCTGTAAATAACAAGAATCCGAAAGAAGAAAAAATCTCTGTGAACGGCTGTGTGGACACCTGCACAGTTTTCTGTTACCTTTCATCACAGGCAGATTCCAGTGGTGCATGTTTTGACACTTTAGTTAATGTAAATTAATGAGTGCTGACGCAGACATAGCCTACAGGCAGGGCCAGTGATTTGGGGTGTGGCAAGACACTGAAAGTTAAAGTGAGGCAGACAACTAGCAAAAGAATAAGTATTTAAAATGCAAGTATCACTTTACTGTTTGTTGTGTGTGTGTGATCATACTGGGCATGAGCTGTCTGCAAAAAAAAAAGCAATGAAATGTTTTCCAACAATGATTCTTTTATTTGTTATCTCAATCATTTCACATAATTGTCTTTTTCCTGAAAGGTGCATGTCTTGTGGCTCTCCATCTTAATCTGTCTCTGTAAAAACAATCTTTTTGCTGAAAATGAGATGGACATGCGTAGGAGGAAACTGACACACAACAGTCTGAATTGCAGACAAACAGACACCAGTGGGGACAATAGCCCCGCTGCACAGACAAACACCAGCATCAATCAAATCCAATGAAATGGAAGCCCTTTCCTACTAAGCCCTATCAAAGGCCTGTGAGCCCCTTAGCCACTCTCCTTGGCCTCTGACAAAGGCACTTAATCCAGCCACTTTGACCTCCCACATTATTAAGGGCCCGAGTGACCTTAATCCAATCAAAATGATTTACTAAAGCCCAGTAGTTGCCTTCTCTTTCCAGTCAGTGCCCCTGCAATTTGGGCCTGGGAGGGAGTGACGGAAAAGATGTGGTGGCATTTTACACCACAATAGGGCTGGGACTGAGAACCCCTATCGTTAGCCACCTACTTTATCGCCAGCCTCTTCTATCAAGTGGCTCAAGAGTTTATTAAAAGCAATTGCCCTAAGTGACCTCCAAGCCCTTTTGTTTGCATCAATCTTCAGTAAACTAGGTGACAAGTTCACATCCTTAACCCTCAACCACTATGTTCTGCACTTAGTCTTTACTTCAAAGTCAATTTTAGTAACAACACAAGGCAATACAGAAAATGAGTGGGGGATCTACTGCTTTTAATGAAAATTAAAGCAAAAATTTGGATGTTTAAGGACCTTAGATGATCTAAGTTCTGGATGAGTTGAAAAGGTCACCTGCATCATGATTGTACCCAAAGTATCAGGACAGTCAGTTTAGCATTGCTAACAAAATTAAACTACCAGCTTTATATGTCTATTTATGTGTCGTGTGAAATTAAAGGTAAGTTTTAAAATAATACTGAACAGAGAATGAACATTAAACTGGAAACAAAACCTTACAGACTTAGGATAACAAGTTCTCTGGAGCAGCAAGGAAATTACGTTTTCATATAAACTGTTCTGAGAAAGTCATTTTAAATTTTGTTTTAGGTTTAGTGAGAATTGCATGTCAATGCGATGAGATACAACTGTCCTTCAGTGTAGCCATTTAAAGCAGTTACATGCGTGTTACACACACAAAAAATCACGTGTAAAAGGTTTTTGCGGCCTGATCTCTGTGTGAGAGCTGTGTGTGTGTGACCAGACCTGATCACTGTGTGAGAGCTGTGTGTGTGTGAGC
>JBAMHV010000008.1:15354166-15366412 GCA_037177535.1 Pseudomugil gertrudae
GATCTCACTGCACAGCCAGGAAACCCCTCCATCTCAGATATGTGTGTGTGTGTGTGTGTGTGTGTGTGTGTGTGTGCACTTGTTTTCCTTTTGTGTCTGGGATTGAGGAGATTTTTTAAAGCCTGAGCTTTTAAGATTTGATAAGAAAATGGACAAATGATTTACTTGTTTTGGTTGTAAAGCTTGTGCTTATTACTTCTAAGGAAAATGTGGCAGGGACAGGGGATCCCCTCCTAAAGAAAACTCAAACGAGACAGAAGTCACTTGACTTAGCCTAGTTGTGTACATTATTTCATGCATACAGGCCCCTCAGAGCTGGTTGGGTCTAAAGTCTATTTAAACAAGGATTTGAATCAGCATAATGAATGATGCATGCAGGGAATGCAGCTTTTCAACTGCAAATATAAGACAAAAAGAATATAGTATAGTTAATTGAGGAGTTAATCAGCACAGAGACGCCATAAGTCACTTTTCTTTTCTGTTTTTAATGGGTTGCAAAACCGACCACTCATAAGAACCCTACTTACTTCAGCACAAATTTGAGGGCACTGGGGTCAGACAGAATCCCCAAAGCCTCTATATATGCAATCTTGTGCATGATCATACTTGACAAAAAAATGTTGCGAAAATAAATATTTCTAAGACTGGTGTGAGTATCTGCTTCTTACCAAGCTATTGCTGGTATAAAACAGACAAACTATTTGGAAAAGAAGAATTTAGATCTGCAAAGGGAAGGTGACAACTCAAAACACTAGGAATTTGGGAAGCTTGAGGTTACATACCTGCAAGCCTGAAGTGCACTGACAAGTCATGAACATGACAGACAAATTGCAGCAAAGATGAGTCTGTGTCAGTATTCATATAAATGGGCTGTTTAACGTCACCTTTGTCTAACACTGGCCCAAAGATGGCCAGATTGTCGTTCACCGTCGTACAGTTCCAGCGTCGGCCTCTGAATTGGTGCTGACACTCCTGTATGCCAATCTTCACTCCTTCAGCCACGCTGGGCATGATCTCCACGTAGTTCCGGCAGAAGCGCAGCTGCTTGGGCACCAGACCTGGTATGCTGCCACAAAGGATAGGCTGGGTACCCATTGATGAGTACTGGTGACCCACCGCTAAAGACCTGCAAACCGATAAATAGTCTCAATGTCAGTGCAATTTTATAATTATATTTCCTTTTCCTATTTGTCTGCAGCTTTAGCTGTTGATATAACACTTCCAAGAGGGAGGTTATGTTCCTCCTGGCGCAGTGTAATGTTACGTCTGAGTTAACCTGATTAGGTGTGTTTATTTGCTGTATCAGATGCTACCATTAGGTGTGCATCCTTTATCCCTTCAACTACCCTCTTCGCAGACACCTGGCCTTGTGTCTATTGAAATTGCAGCCCTGTCACCAAACTGTTTCTGTTTAAGATGAAAGTCCACAATGCATCAGGAGGTCTTCATACCCCTTAAGCTGACAACTTGGAAAACTGTACCTTGTTATTAACTGTCCACACACTTAACAGGCTCTCAGCTTATGGGAATAAGAGTGCAAACCCTAAATTGAAACTTCAGAGAGTGTATTAAGATTAACACAGAGCCTCTCCACCCCTCTGCCTACCTTTCTTTTTTCCCCCTTTGAGGAAGGTTTTCTAAAATACAACAAGTGCAAACTTGGTGCCCTGATTGCATCTGTCTGTCCTCATGCCTTTACTGCTTTCTCTCTGTCTGTATTTTCTTTGTCCTCTCAATTAGCACTTTTTGTAACTTGTAATCGTAGAAATGAGCCATAATTGCACGATTGCACAGTTTTTGAAGAACCATGTTTCTCTTGATATCCAGGGTTGCATATCTATGTGCTTGAATTTCCACCACACAGGATGATTAAGGGATTTGTATAATTCATAAGCTGGACTGATTAAAAGCTTTTTGCACTTTTGTGTTAATATATAGTAATATCAGCAAGGCATCAGCAGCAATTTAGTACCTAAACTTTCTGTGCAGGAGTTAAAAAGTTAATTTTTCCAATTTGTTTATATTTTTCCTTCTTTGTCTAGAAATACATGAACCGCTGATCTTAAATGTTAGGCTTCTTTGATATGTTACCAGAATCAACATTTTTCGATCACAGAGCAGTCAAGTGGTGTAATAGAGTTCCTGCTATCTTTGGCCAATTTCCTACAGCGGAGCTCGCTGCCAATCCAGGCAAGTCCTTTTAATGAGTCAAATGTCTATTAAAGACTGTCTATTATTCACCCTTTGAGTGACACAGGGTTTGATAAGTTAGTTTTCCCAGGAAGGCAGGTCTGAAGCAGGTGGACAGTGTTTTTTGCTGCTCAGATTACTACATGCTGACCTGCTCAGTGCTAAGCGCTAATAACTGATCACAAGATTACCAAATTCCTGACACTTGCCCACAGGCAGTGTTTTTTTTTTTTTTTTACCTAAAGCTTACAGCCTGTATGGACTTCTGGTTAAATAGCTTCCGATGGCCTACAATACCTTTGTTTTGAAATTCTTTTATGTTTTAGGTGTTGGTGAGTGATAATCTGACCTGGTTTTCTCTACATCCCCGGCCTGCAAAAGTCCCCAGAAAAATAATGTATCAAATTGGTCTCAACAGAATGACTTCATTTCCGCTGACTAGACCACTCTAGTTAATTATAAATGAGACATCCAGTTAGAAAGCAAGCAATGGCAAGTTGAAATTCACTACAAAGGAAATCACATTTGTCTATTGCAATCACCAGTAAACAAGGGCACTCCTACAAATTGACCTCTTTTTGGCCCTTGTCAATCCATCTACCCTGAAGCACATCATACCCAGCAGAAACATGCACATCCTATAGGCAGCCCCAGACATATAAGATGCATTTCATAGCAACAAACATTGTTTAACATGGTTTGTCTGTACAAAAAATTATTTTAGCATCTCTGTTATTCTGAGCTTTAGGTCAATAAAAACATATTTTACATGTGAATGTAAGGTAACATTAAATAAGAAAACAAACAAGCAACAAAAGCCAGTGCAGATCAATGGACATGTTTGTTTAATATTGTTCTTTAACATGAAGACACCTCTGAGCATCATGTGCACAAATTTCTAACAGATCTTGACCTCCTCACACAAAATCATCATGAGACGGTGTGCAGTGTGGCTGTCTCACATGGGGCTGAGTAATCCGTTGCCACCTTTTCCTGTGTTAGGAAATGATCTACGAGCGGAGGCAGGGCATTTTCCTGCAGGGATGATTTAGCGTTTCTTTTTCTTTTTCATTTTTTAGGAGTCTTGCATAAAGCAGTGTTTTTCGATACCATCTCCAACAACTATTTAAATCTACTACCATTTTATGTGCTGTGTGGATTTTAATAATCTATTGTGTGCTTTAATTTTGATTTTAATCTTTCGAAGTCCTTAGAAAAAATCTATATTGCCAGATAGCTCCCTCAGAGAGAAACTGGCTGTCAGCACTAATAACATGTGAAGGTTAATGTTGTGAAAACTCTATAACTTAAAAAAGACTAAAGAAATAAGCATGCATGACATAAAATTTTTGTCTCAGTACAGATTTTCCCTTCTGATCTAAGTGTATCCAGCACATGTTTAATGCATATTTCAGCAAGCCCATGCAGGGTGCCTTAGAATTACCACTTTACTTTTGGGCCCTGAGGCCTTGGAGTCGACTTTGACATCAATAGAATATGTTTGGGAAAAGGAATGTGCAGCAAGCTTTTACCTCCAGGTATTTATCTTCTAAGGTGGGGTGAACTAGGGAAGGAGGTGGTGGGGTGGCGGGTGCAGCCAGGCTATGTCATGGCAGGTCGAGAAAAGACATGAACCTGTCTTGGTGCAGATCTGTATCCCCAAAGACTACTGTAGGTGCTGAGTGTGATGCACCTCTGATGGCCACTTGAAGGCAAGTGCAGCAGCTTCTGTCAGGAAAACATCCCCAGCTGCTTTTTACGGCAGAAATAACTCAGATAAGTGGCAATCTGTTTGCAAACGGAGACACTGGGCAGGTATATTGAGTGTAATCCAAAAGCAATCATGGTATTTGACTTGGGATGAGTTGCCATGAAACACAAAAATAAATCAGATTTCTTAGAAGAAAAAAAAGATCAGCCTCACATGGAGATAGCAGAACTGAAAGGTTGAGCTATTTTTGTGCAGATTATTTGTATTGGTGGGAATGATACAGCCAACCTGCTCTTATTGTCTTTAGCTGCCACTTAATTGCTTTTTGTAAACACTTTCCAGAATTACATGATGATTGCACCAGATAGTATTTGATTTAATGCATCATTTAATTTACCCCAGTGTGTAATCTGCTATCCACTGTATCATTCAGAAATGGCTCCATAAAAGGTAAGAAGGAAACTACTTTGCATGTACCGGTATTGTAAAATTTTATGTTTCACATTTTCAAGGATTTCAGAGGGAAAGTAGTTATGCTCGAGTCCCCAAATGGCAACGTACAAATATCACATAATACATTTTAATAATCTATATTTATTTAGAAACTAAATAGAAAGAATAACAGGAATTGATTTTTTTTTTCCATAGCAGTCCAGTACCACTGTTATATCAGGACTTCCTTCCAGCTGAGCATGTAATTAGTTTCTCATCAGTATCACCACCAGGGGACCCATTAAGGGAAGTAGATTAATGTCCATTCAGTTTCTAAGAATCCCCCAATAATGAATAATTTATTATAAATCGGAAAAGCTTTCTATTTTAATTCTGCAAAAAAAAAAAAAAATCAGTTGTATTGACGAATATGAAGTTCAACAGATAAAGCTGGAGTTCCCAATCATGTAAGAAAAATTAAGCACATATGAAATTTGTCACTTTAAATCAGAGTGGTGCACTGATCAGTTGTTCTGAATAATGATAATTAAAAATGTATCATAAATGTTTCGATATTTACATATAATCGCCAGTATGAGTGAGCATCACCTAACCGAGAGCTTCTAGGTGCCACCCATACCCCCCTTCCCCCTGCCAAAAAAAAAAAAAAAACACGCAAAAGCGCAAAGTTTGCACCTGTTGCACAACTAAAAACAAAGCTGTGGTCAGCAACATATTGTCTTAATGTCCATAACAGAATAAAATCGAACATAAAATTAAGACAGATCGGGTTATTTTTTATGAGAGTAAACAACAACAAAAACAGGAAACATGCTTCTACCTCTATCTCCTCAAACATCTTTTTGCATAATGTTTTTTTTATATTTTAAAGTAAGAAGTTAAAGCATTTCTGTATTCAGTGATAATAAACTTTGCTATCTATAAGCAGACGTGTCGCTGCTGTCAGGAAACAAATTGGATGGAGTCAAACTGATTGCTTGTAGAGGCGGATCTTCAGATACTTCTCAACATTTTAACTAAACGTGTGGCAGGACGTAAAATGAAAATATAACTTACCACCAAATGGGATAGCTTGCCATGACATGCGTAAGCCCACATAGCAGAAGGAAACATCCAAGGTATATCATCCTTAAAGTTTCACAAAACCTCTCCAACAGAATGCCAACATGCGCGCACATATGCGCACAGAGAGACCTTAACTGAAGAGTAAATACAGGGGAAAAAGTAAAAGCTAATGGATTTTTTTATGTCTTTCCTCCAAAAATCGAAGGGGATCTCTTATCTTTCGCGACTGCTCCTGGCAGAACTCAGGAGCCAAATATTAAAAGTTAAAAGCTGCTTGCATATAGGACCCAATCAGCAGGTATTGCCAAAGGGGGAATTATGATGATATGTTCCCTCTGTTGCCTTGTCAGTCAGCTCCAACTCAAACATGAGAATGAAC
This sequence comes from Pseudomugil gertrudae, assembly GCA_037177535.1. NCBI lineage: Eukaryota > Metazoa > Chordata > Actinopteri > Atheriniformes > Pseudomugilidae > Pseudomugil > Pseudomugil gertrudae. The sequence continues at coordinate 15,359,965 of JBAMHV010000008.1, forward strand.
TAATTTTAAGATGTGTTTTAGTGCTCATTGAGAATTGGTGGCATTAGCATGCAGCGTGTGTGATATATAATGTTGTTTAAAGGAGAGAGGGAGGGTCCTCGGATTTTAAATAGACATCGGAACCCCTGTGGATTGCGTAGCTATAACAACCTGTCCGGATTTCACTCCCTGGCTTGACAATTATAAAATGCAGAAATAAATATGTGTGAATTGCTTGAGAAAACAATTAAGGTCTATAGTATTTATTTGTGTCCGTTTGCAATGAGGTACAGTTACAGTTACAGTTTATTCCGAAGGACTTTAGATTTTCCCAAACAAATTCTAGATGATCTTTCATTAATGAATGAGTGAAAACACTGGCGTATGTGGACACTAAAAGTTCCTTAAACCTCTGCTATGGTGGAAATAAAAAAGTCATTTTAATGAATCTTTAATTAGATGCATCCATCTGTGGTGTTTTCACAGTTTTACTACAGCAGTATTTTTTAAAAGTTTTTTTAAACAAAAATCTTAATGAACTTTTTCTCTTTTTCAATGTATCTTATATTTTGTTGAAATGGAAAAGTTCAGTTGATCATTGTAGGTACTTTATTTAGCTTAATACAATTCCCCTTAAAATTCTGTGCAAGCCCCTTGCACTTGCACCCACACATGATCTCACACTAAAGGGAAAATTATATCAAGCTTTTAAGTCTATAATAAAATTGTTCCTGACTATGTCCCTTTGTTGTTAACTGTTTCTCTGACATGCCATTCAAAGATTTTATAGGTATCAAATTATTTAATAGGATCCACATAGTAAATCTTAATAACTTACATATAAAGGAAAGAAATTTTAGAGACCCACACAATCCCAGAAACTTCTATAGGTGGCATGAAGACTGTATTTTAGCGCCATCTTTTGGATAACACTGAACATTGCAAGAAAAATACACATTAGTTTGCATTATATTTGCAACGTTAAAAAGACAGTCATAATGTTTCTGTATGTCTTTTGTTTCCTTCTAAGACATAGAGTTAGCTTACCTCACACGTCTTTAGTTCTTTTTAGATAATGATTTGGTGATGTTATAAAAAGTTATAAAGTGTATGAATGCTTTTTAGAATTGCAATTTGTATCCTGGTGCTGTTTGAATCCTGTTAGTTACAGTGAGGTTACTCAGATTATCTACAACACAAACAAACTGCTTACAACTATATTCAGACAGCATTGTAAGAGAAATACAACAAGCATAAAGTCTAATCAAACCAAAAATGAGTAGCATCTAGCAAGCACAGACATTTCAAGTAAATTTGCAATTCTGCTTTTTGCAAGACGAGTTTATTGATCACCATTGAAAAACAGGGTGATTCACAGTTCTTTACAGAGACATCGGGTATTAGAAAATAATTGGCCTAATTTCAAATTAAAAACAAGACAGAAAGCCAAAAAGACATTAGACAAATAACTACTAAAAACAAGACCAAGTAAAAAACAAGTTTAAAATAAAAATAACTATTCAAATGCAGCTGAGAACAGGTGGGCCCTTAACCTGATCTTAGCTAAACGAATGTTTCAGCTCATCTGGGGTTTTCTGGGAATTTTCTCCAGACGTAAAAGCTGAATACAGCATCGCCATTTCTGGTTTGGACTCCGGGAACTGATGAAAGAATTGATCTAGATGACTTGAGGGCTCGGCTAGGTTCATACTGAGTCAAGATGACACTGATGTATTTTGGTCCAAAACCATTCACAGCAACAACACTTTAAATTCTAAAGCCAGTGTAAAGACCTTAGAACTAATGTAGTCCACTTTCTTGGTCTTAGTGAGGACTCTAGCAGCTGTTGATGTGAAAGTCTGGCAGTGCAGCCATGAACTGAATGGGTTTTCCTCCCAGCAGCTGTCAACGCCAGTACAGAGGCCAAGTTACTGTAAAATACAAGAGAAAAATGTAACGCCTAAGCTTTGGTACCTGACTAATTTAACAAAAGCTGCTACCAAATGGAAAACATATTGTTTCCCTTTATACAAGACTGAACAAAGTACCATGTGTGTATTGTCATTTTGGGATCTTTAACCCTGCAATCAAAACATTTTCAAACAGAATCCTCCAAAAAACAAACTAAACTTTTCTCACCAAATTTTGTGCAGCCTATCTTTTTCAGCTTTTCAGATCCAAGCAAACAGAAAGACATCAGTGCACCTCTGTGTGCCCACTGTGACCTCACTGCGTTGGTGATGTCATTTAGTTACAGCTGAGTCATGCCGACAAGTGCGTCTTGTGCTCTGCATCACAGGCCTCAGACAGCCTCCCTCCCTTTGACATGAAACAGCCACAGTAACATCATGTGCTGCAAAAATATTGAAATAATAACATTTTCATGACTTCACTCAGTCCTCCATGAATATTTTCCTCATGTCTTGTGAAGCTGATAATGCCTCTTTTGTGTATTCAAATGCCTTGATTAGATGTGAAACAGAATACACCTTTACTAAGCTTCACTGTTCAACATCTCCGCAGATGTTTTGTACGATTGTAACGATGCCACTAGATGTCAGCATTGCAGTGGAATCATCATCTGATTGATAATAACGTCAAAGTTTCTTATTTGATAAATGAAGCTTTATTATCAAAAGTTTATTCATATAGTTCATTTTTAGACATACTTAAATGACAATGTTACTTTTAACCAAAGTAATCCATCAGGACAGCAGCTGTCATGCATTTGAGAGTAAATTTTAAAAAGTCTACACTGGTTTTTGGAAAAACTCTCCCTTGTAGCCGTGCTTCTCCAACATCCTCCATATGCAAAAGGCATGCAACTTTAGTTTATATTCAGAAAGGGCATTACCACAGGCGCTGACATCCCAATCTCCTCTTTTTGCCTCTTGGTAATGCATGGTGTATGTAGGTTTCTGATAAGGGAAATCCTGGTGGACAGCTTCAAATCTTGACATTATGAGAGTTGCTTGTGTCACATTGACCACAAAAGCTAAAAAAGAAACATTGATTTGTTGTGAGCAAAAAATCTAACTATTAGAGAATACAACTAAATTTCACTAACTCAGTATAGTATTAACTCATAGAACTTTTAAAACTGGACAAAAATGAGCACAAAGACAAAACCCAGCTATTTTTCTTCTTGTTTCAGCAAAGCAAAGGATGTTTTGATGTTCGCAGGATTTGGCAGGAGAGTCGGCTTTATATCTTCATGAGAGCGATTCCACAAGCTCAGCACGTCTTTGCTGAGGCCTGTCCTCATTTAGGTTGTACTTTAGTATCTGTCTCATTGAAGTTTGAGATTTGCGAGAAAGATTTTCACACATGTTGTTTTGTAAATACTAAAAGTACCGAGGTGATGCTCAGTGCTTGTTTCAGTCAGATCAAAGAACTTAACTTCACACATGGAATAGGTGTTTATGTGGACTCCTGCAAATCACCTGTTGGTCTTTAGTCTTTAGGTGTGGAATACCTTCTGTTTGGTCCATCTTTAATAAAAACCTGATGAATTAAGACCCAATTTCATTTAAAATTTTACTTGTCTAGGGAAGACTGTTGTTTAATATTAAACAGGATATCATTTCTGGCATCTTACCTCAAATTTATGCTTGAGCTCCATCTTGCATATAAGACTTATATAAGCAGATGTGTCTTTGTGAATATGTCCCCTGAAATGAGTTTGGATGGGTAGACTCAAAGTGGGTGAACATGTCAGAAGCTTTAAACTCTAAAAACATTAACTGGAATTCTGGACCAAATCTTTATTTATAATAAAATAAGTCACAGTTAATAATTATAGGTTTTAAAAGTCAATAGATATCTTTGGATGTACAGCCTGAAAATGTTAATTTTATCCTTATCTAAAGTCCTAAAATGTCTGTAGTGGGAGTTTACGGTGACAAGGTTTGTATTCAGTGGGATTTAATGTCATGTTAGTGCTGAGTTTATTTATTAAGGAAGTAGGATGGAGGTCAAGAGACAACACAGCTTTAATTAGAAGAACAGCCTTGATTGTCATGTGGGATTGTTTTAACCATAGAGACAAAGAAGAAAAGTCTTATTTTCTCTTTTGTCCTTTATTTCTATGCTTTTCTGTGTGATGGCACTCTTCTCTGGGTCATCCTAGGTCAAAAGGAGGCTGTGGCTGGCAGCAGCTGCTCCGTTACGCTCTGCCTTGTTTCATCAATGCTAAGTAAAACAGATCAAACCATTCCATTAACAACACCTGCCGGTCAAGACCACAACCCACTCCCTATCTACCATGGTGTCTGCTTCTGTGGAGCAACCTTTAGTTTCCTGGCACAGATTGCTGACATGTTGCTGCTTTTGCTCGTGAGACTGTGTTGTGTCATTGTAAATGTTTTCTTCGGTTAAGTGAAGTGGATGAATGGCTGTGTTTGTTCATGTGCAAACAGAAAACTGTAATTCTGCAAATGCCCTTTCAGGCAGGGTGTTTGACAGGTTGCTGGGAAACCATAACATGATTTTATCATGACGCTATGACAGTGAACTGGAGTTTGGTTTGAAATGAATGCTACTGTTTACATAAAAGTCAACGTAAGATACACTCAAGTTAGCAAAACTGTTAACTGCACAGTGACAGAAAATAAACTTAGAAGTTGTCTGAACTAAGAGGAACTAGAGGCACCTTTGGAAGAGTGTCCTCTCTTGTGTCATTCCTAACTAAAGTAAAAGTCCTTCTTTACCACAGGCATATGTTTCACCATGCATTGAAAGGAATCTTGTGTTTCTTTCCATAACTACACAGCAGCAGCAGCAGCTTAGAAGTGCCTCCTCAAACACTTTAAACAATGGACAAGCCACCACATGCTTATGCACAATATAGATCTAGTGTGTCAAGTGAAAATGTGCAAAGAAGAAATAGTGATCAGCTAAAAATAAAAACAGATTAAAGTGCTATTAAAGCAATCAAAAGTGCTTCTACTTTGTTCAGTTTTTGCACAATAAATCAATGATATGATTGGGAAACATGATTAGGAGGAGGCTTTCTGTTGCAGTGAAGACTGAGGATGTACTTCTCCTCTATCCAGACAACTGATGCACATAGTGCACCCGACGCCTGAAACTGCAGAGTGGCGCAGACGCATCGTCAGCCTCCAAACCTAAGCCACAAATTATGTCTGGTACATGGAAAAGATCATGTGGCCCTGCAACGGAGAAGAAGTGGTGAGAACGAGGAGTTTGGTGGTAACTGGGTTTGGATGGATGTGTTTTACATTCTTCCCCAGGGAAGTGATATCAGGACAAGGTCAGACCAAGGCTAATACAGAAGAATCTGAGAAGATGGAGACAGATTGTTTATGATGTTTTGTAAAAGTATAAATCCGTAAAGTGCGTGAAATCTTCACATTAAATGAGAATGCAAAAGATGTTTTCTATATCTTGCTATTTACTTTACTTTTTGAATTTGTTACTGATGGGATTTAAATGATACTTTTTAAAGTTCATGTCCTTCTCAAAATGTTTTGAATTCATTTAAGGCGGCTGCTCCTTTCAAGGAAATACCTCAAACTCCATCTAACTCATTCCATCTCAATTGAACCATTGGTGCAGACTAACCTTGGTGCCCAGAGGAAGTTCATTGTAATTGCAGAAAAATGCAACTCTGGAGGCCGACACTTTAATCTAAACCCAGTATTCTAGTCACACTTGCCGCTGGAACCCAGATGATTTTCTGGCTCTGCTACTAAAAGGTTGCTTTCACATTTAGTTCATCTATGTTAGCTTCTGAGAATGGGTCAGAGGAGCAGAAAAGATGAGAGGAGAAAGAGGTATGATACCCAACAGCAGAAAGGGAAATACCCCTGACAACCTAAAGAGATTAGTGTCTATTACCAAACAAATTTCTGCTACCATCTACAACATTTAAGACAACCCTCAGTTCAAGTCTCGTAGGAGCTCCAGTGAAAAAAAACAACAACCCCCCCCCAAAAAAACACAGGCTTTTGTCTTCGTAACTTCGTTCCCTCGACACCAGAATGAAACAAGCTCTGTTTTCTCGGTTGCTGGGTCTGAGAAGAGGGGGCGAGCATGTTTTAAGAAGGGTGTGGGAATCAATTATCCCACTCAAGAGACATGCAGGACCAGTGGGTATTGCTTGGGATTAGTGTCCATTCTTGTCATGTACTGACAAACCCTCCTGCTGATCTCCTTAACACCAGGTGTTATTAAGAGACAGCCCTCTTACTGGGGGCCTTTAGGCTTTTGAACAACTGAAAAAACTGCCCTTTAGGAATGACTGACAAGCTTATAATGCTGAAAAAAGTGCATTCCTGTGCTTTCATGTGCTCACCTGTGTGGATTCTTAATGGATATTACTCATCAGTCAAATGTGAAATCATGCAAAAAAGAATACTCCTGTGAATTACAAGCTTAGCAGTGACTTTTTACTAATCTTTTTACATATTTACATATTGCCATCAAAAAAACGTTTGGGTTTCTGCTG
>JBAMHV010000008.1:15383946-15400613 GCA_037177535.1 Pseudomugil gertrudae
TCCGCTTGCCAAGGGTGCAATTGCGGGAGGATGTTTGCCTCAGCCCACCAGCGCACGAGGCAGTTAGCTGGTTTCGTGTGCACGCATGCTAACTACATAACTATAAAAGTAAACAGCATAAAAACAAATTGGAACACAATCAGATTATGCAGAATAACTTAACCAACTTAAAATGATAATCAGCATGTGCTGTCATGTTTCGATGGGTTTAGATAAACTTACATATGAGAAAGGAAAGGAAAATGTCCGTTTTTGCCGAGACCAACAGCTGCAAGTAGCAAGGGGATCACTTCCGTTCGCGCAAAGGAAATGAGGTCAGCGTCATGCGCGCATATAAATAATATATAGCGGTCATTTATACCAGATAATCATGGAGCTGGAGGCCCCATGCTTCTTTGCGCCTTAGAGAGTGAGGCAGCTTTACACACACGTATCCTTTTTAAAAATTTTAAGTCAGGCTGAAAAGGCATACAAGCCTGAATGCTTGTATTTTTGTGAGTTCTGTAAATCCATTTATTCTTCACTTTCACTTTAGGGTGTAAAAGAGGCCAGAAATGATACATAATGAACAACTACAGTGCCAATCCTGCCAGTTGTTGTGACCATTTTGGTCACAGGCTGACAGTCATGTCTCTTGTGTATGTCTATGAAAGTAATGCTCTGCTTTCCCCATTGCAACCTCAGAACGCTGGTTGTAAGTTCTGCCAGATATGTGGCAGTCCTCGCTTTCTGTGTTTTATATACGCCTCCCTTAAATAAACTGACGAAAGAAGTGCAAGTCTACCACATGTTCTCCATACCATGCTTAGAGTTGAAACTTCAGTTGTTACATGTCAAAGGGAATTCGGCTTTAAGATCCTGAATATTGGCCCATTTCTAACAGGAGTGTGAATCTTGCTGTATTATCGTGTTTAAATCCACTTAGCTTTGAGTGACATACCATCACTCAGCATATGATATAATTTATAAAGCAAGCATTCACTAGCTACTGTTTTACATACTTGAGACATGCTTGTCACATTCACAGCATGCATCTATTTGAACTATATCCCTGTACAAAATAAACACCTTTGTTCCTTCATATAAAAAGAAAAAAAACTCCAAGTCTGAACATTTAGGAGTGGCTACTTTGTCAAGATTGTTGTAAAAAATTAGAAAAATGGGTGCCAGAAACTCAAAGAATAGGCATACAGCTAACTTGCCTACTTCTGCGGAGATGTTCTCTCTTCTTAGATATGCCTTGTGGTGGAAGTTGATCTTAATCTCCAAAAAATGCTGAATTTCCCCCGAACATTAACCACCAGCCAGCTGAATTCATCTAAACATTAACCAAGCTTTTGAGCATTATATGTCCCAGCTGTGCTTCCTGTGCTGTATTTGCTGTATATCTTTGCAACTTTTGGGAAAGTCAGCATCCGGTGCTGTATTTAAAGTATTCACTCTCTCTCAATACACACTGTTTCAACTGGTATGTCTGTGTCCTTTTCTTCTAGGTTGACAGGTAATGAACCATTGTCTATCCTGCCACTGAACTCTCTACCGGAGGAGACCACGGGCAGAGCCCACTACAAGTTGTGTGACAGACTCAAACTGGAAAAGAAGCAGCGCAGGATGTGTAGACGTGACCCGGGTGTGGCAGATACGCTGAAGGAAGCGATCATTGTCAGCGCCCTAGAATGCCAGCACCAATTTCGCTTTGAGAGATGGAACTGCACCTTAGATGGGCGCCATCGAGCCAACATATTAAAAAGAGGTGTCATTAATGTGCATTTCATTCTCAACATAATAAAAAAAGGTGATTTATGTGGTCCATATTTTTTTTTTCCTGTTTCTCATTTTTCTTGTAACTACTTCCCCAGGATTTAAAGAGACGGCGTTCCTGTACGCCATCTCCTCAGCGGGCCTAACGCATGCAATGGCCAAAGCGTGTAGCGCTGGGCGGATGGAGCGCTGCACGTGTGACGAGGCCCCAGACTTGGAGAACCGTAAGGCCTGGCAGTGGGGAGGCTGCGGAGATAACCTCAAATATGCTAACAAGTTTGTCAAGGACTTCCTGGGCAAACGCTCAAACAAGGACCTGCGCGCACGTGTAGACATGCACAACACAAATGTTGGCATGAAGGTAAGTGTGCAAAACTAAAAACCATAATTTTCTTTGTTAGAAAAAGTTGAACACTTCTTGCTGCATCAGTGGAACTAAAGTTTTTCTCAAACTCTATTCAGGATTCAGTTTGAGTCAGAAAAAGCATTTTAAACTGATGTTGGTCACATTTACCACAATTAGCAATGTGCTGCGCTGATCTCGGATATACTCTACTATATCTTGGTTTTGACTTTTGTTATGCAGGAGTTTAAACATTACAGCACTGCTAACAAGCTGCAGTCCAAGATAAAGCATTAAGCCCAGGTTCAAATATATAGTTTAAATGACCAAAGAGTAATTTATGAGGGCCACAGTAGTTACAGTTCTCCAGGAGGAAGAAAAATAATGGTGTTTAAAACCTGGAAACAACAGAAACATAAACTGATTAAAGTAACTCCTTTAAATGTATTGAAATGTAAAAGTGCTCATTAGTTATTTTCTCAGATAGGCAATGACTCTCATTTTTGCCCTGGCATAATTCAGCAGTTGTTTGTGGTGAGCAGAGATGGGTTTTCCATCTTGGAACAGATTTTTAATGGTGAAATAAAAAAAGGGTAATGGTTGTATTCAGTCAAGCCAAAGCAAACTAAAGGGCTGGAATATGTTTCCGATGCTCTTCTCCTCTCCCTTTGTAAGCATTTTCGTTTTGATTTCAAGTGAGTTATAGCAGAGACACACTTTCCAAATCTGAGCAGACACCAAATTCTCCCAAAAGATCTTCTTATTCAGCTCTTCTGTCCAAAACTATTTCTCTTTGGAGATTTTATTTGTGATAGAGATTTATAACATTGCTTTTAGTCTTTATGTATGTGTGTGTGTGTGTTAGCTGTACATTTGCTCAGGATAAATTCCCACACAGAGGAGAAACTGGAATGTGCTAACCTTTTTTACCCCCTCCTCACCCTCTACACAGACACACACATGCATATCCCAACATTTGAAAGCTGACCGATCAAATTTTCTCAACCTGCTTGTGTGATGAATATGCACTTCCTGTTTCCTGAGCTCTTTCACCATCTGAGAAAAGAAATGCAGATTCCCTCCAAACCCCATCTAGGACAACAAATTCTTTTCACTAATTTCTGCACATATGCTGCTACTAACATTGTGGTTGATGTAGTGGTGAACTTTGGCTGACAGCTTTAGATGTCAGGACATGATTAATATACTGTAACATGTGGGCTTTTTAGCTAAAAATCACTGAGTTACCCTGGAATAGTGCATGATTTTTGTAAAAAGGAGGACTTTCTATATGGTATCACCTTGTGTAATGAGAAAGTTACCACACAGGAAGGCTGGATTTAGAAAACACAGTGGAAGTCAATGGATAAATATTAAAAGTTCCACTTACCCATAAGTGGATGATCTTTGTGGGCCCTTGATAGCTATAACCTCCCATCACTTATTATTATAGCCATCAATTAGTTAAATGAACATTTAATCTATGGTTAAGGCAAATTCTTCCACCAACATTATTCACTTGATCTTTTATGTGAAGCCTCAGACAGTGTTTATATGGCTTTTCCTTAGTCCACTAGTCAAAAGCAAAGCCTTTAATTAGCATTTTTTAAACATGATATGAAAACTGGGCATGAATGTTATGTCTATGTCCTTGCCAACACAGTCCATTCCACCTTATTCATCCAATAGTGAGCATTAACTTGCTTTTTCAAGTGCTGCTTACTAAACAAAGACTTGTTCTTTGCGTAGCTTTGATACCTTTAGTGCTTCACAGTAGTTAACAATATGCTTTTGTCTTTGCCTCAGGTAATCAAGGCTGGAGTGGAGACCACTTGCAAATGCCATGGTGTCTCCGGCTCCTGTACGGTCCAGACCTGCTGGAGGCAGCTTCTTCCCTTCCATGAGATTGGCAAACAGTTGAAGCAGCGCTACGAAACGTCGGTCAAGGTCGGCAGCTCCACCAACGAGGCCACTGGGGAGGGAGAGATTTCCGCAGGGCGGAGCCAGCAGCAGCACCACCTTTCTGGTTTCGGCGATCAGATCCCCCGCACAATGGACCTGCTCCACATTGAAGATTCACCCAATTTCTGTAAAGCTGGCAAATACTCACGGGGCACTGTAGCCCGCAAGTGCTACAAGGACAAGAACTGTGACGCTATCTGTTGTGGACGAGGTCATAACACACAAAGTAGAGAGGTGACCGGGCCTTGTCAGTGCCAGGTGCGTTGGTGCTGCTATGTGGAATGCAAGCAGTGCACACAAAGAGAAGAGGTCTACACATGCAAAGGGTAAAGCAAGTCACATGTTAGCCCCCCCCTCCCCTCGATCAGTGGAGCAAGAAAAAATGGTTGTGTTGGAGACAATTTGTCGGTTTTGTTCTCATGCGAGGTTATGCATCCATTGTCAGAACAGCGTTCTGCAAACAACATGCAGAGCAAGCTGAAAAGCAATAAGCACTTTGAGGGATTTCTGTGGGTTGGGTTTTTGAGGTCCTGCAGAATAAAAACTTTCATACACATCTAGGTCAACATCCCAGTTTTTCTGTGTTCTGGAGGTAAATAAATTTTTATTTCTTATTTAAGAAATCTTTTGACAACACTACAAGAAAACAGTAAAAGACTGATCATAATGCAGTTGACGAGGATCCAACACAAGAACAGTAACAACAACAGACCCATTTCTTGGGTTTAACCAAAAGAGAAAGGGTGTGTTCATGTATGTGTGTGTGCCTGTAAGCATGCGAGCATTAGGTGTGTAGTTAAGGGGAAACGTTTTGCGTGTTGACCTGTAATGGAGGTGAAGATCATATTCAGAGACTGTTTTTAAAAACAAAACAATGAAAACAATGATAACAAAAAAAAGGACAGGGTGTAAGAATTGCTCTACACGCACATATTCACACTCACACATATCGTGTGTTTGCATATGTATATGTAAATAAATTCAGTTAAATTGTAAAATTATACAAGCCACTTATCTAACTATATAAAACAAACCACTAACCACACAAATGTTTTGCTGTTTGTGTGCTATTGCCTGTTTTTCTTCCCGATTTATGTTGACAAGGCCCTTTTGAAAGCAGCACATTTTTCTGACATCTTGCTGTGGATAATTTATAGATCTTTTGGGACTACTCCTTCACCAGAAGGAAAAAGAAATGGCAATATATTTTTCCCTTTGCATTAATATAATACGAGGCTGTTAGTACATACATTAACAGAAAAAACTAAAGCAGTCATTTTAGGCTATTCTTGGCCTTGAGCGAACCAGTGTTCAGGGATTAAGTTAAACCACTATATGTGTTTGGATAAATTGAAAGAAATAGAACAAATGCAACAAATATCTAAGATAGATATAACAATGGCCTTATTTAAGCCAACATTATAGCAAGAAGTGACCTTGTGTGACTTGGATCAAAAGTTATGGAGCTCTGTGGAGCTTAAATCTTGTTAGTTTTTCTTTTTATACTCTGAAGTTGTAAAGAAAACTGTGGAGAACTGGAAGAATGTAACTCCATGCCATTGCATATCTGTCTCTTCTCTTTAGCTGCCACAATTGAGCCATATAGACATGCAGTGTGTGCAGTAGACATTTAAAACAGTAAGAGGCAACTGAGACTTTACTCTGTCTTGACCTGTATGCAGTTTTGCTCAAGTAAAGGTCGATGCTTAAGTCTCAAAGTTAATAGGATTTTATAGGACTATTATTTGTGTGTTGTTCCACAAATTAAGATCTATATGTAAATATCAAGGTTTTGCTGATGTCTTCTACCTGAAGTCAGTGAAGCTGGTTTTATAAATGAATTTATTTGCTTTTCTATTGTTGCCTTGCACCAAGAGACAAAGTTTGACGTGCTGACCCCACTATGCAAATTATCACGATAGTGACACTTTGAAGGATTATTGACATTGCAGGAAATGCACTTACTTGCTTTCTACTGAGCTAAATGAGAAGGATGCATCTCTCATAGTTCTCTGTGGAGAGATCTAACCCTGCAGCCAGCAGACAGTTTGCCTAAGAGAAAACATCTGCATGGCTGTTTTAAAACCTATTATTTGGCATAGCCTATTGTATCTAAGGAGCCCTTAATGAAACCACAACTCGTCCCATTTCCACTTCCATAAACAAATGGGCTGCAATGTGTTAATAAATTGACTTCAAGCAGCAAAAACAGTGGCTTTTATTACTTTCAGGCCAACTATTTCCTCTCAGTGTTGATGTTACGCTAACTGGCTTCATATTTTAAGATATGAGGGAGAAATTACTCTCATCTAATACAGTGAGGAAGCAAACAAGTGCAGTTCCCAATTGACCCGATTTTCTCTGTCAGATATTACCTCTGTACATAACAATTGCATTTCCATTGTAATATCTGCAATTAGCTTTGAGTAAAATAATATATATATGATAAAATACAAGACCTTCTATGCCATAATTTAGGTTGGTGTGATTTAACTACTGAGTGAGGGACACAGCTTTCTAACATAGCACCACTCTCGCACTGAAGCCCAAAAGCCTTTTAAAGTATTTAAAGATCTGTATTTATAGATACAGTTCAGTGCAGTTTTTTTTCTTCAATCATCTTGATGTAAATAGCTAAGGTTTCTTCTCCTGTGGTATAGAGACAGAAGTGAGACACATTTTTAACTCTCACAAGCATCTAAAACAACATTAAGGTAACTAAAAAGGGTGAAGGATTTTCTGAAAGCAGCAGTTCCTGAAACAAAGCGAGTGTGGATTCTCATAAACACTTGTGCACTTCAACTTCAACAATCAAAACCATGCTTTAGAAAGAGAAACATGTTTGTCCCATTGTCCCAAGGAGTTAAATTCCAAGCATTTTGATATGAAATCGCGTGCCAAATAAAGGCTGGTCAAAACATATACATAGAACTTTGCACGCTTCATAAAAACCATAATAGCTATGCAGACGTTGTGCATAAATGCCTGTTTCCCACAGCTTCTGTGGTGTTTTTGTTCCACACACTCTTCAAACCAAACACAGTGATGTTTTCTACTATTAAACAGATTTGCAAAAGGCATGACAGGAATACTATAATCATACACATTTATTTTTCTATGCATTTATAAGTTGTATGTAAGCCCATAAATGAAAGGAGCATGATGTAGGCAACCTTTAGACGTCACAGTTGTCGGTATTGTCAAAAACAAAACTCTGCACTGTTCAGTCGTCAGTGGATCATGTACAAAAATCTATTTTGTAGAAAAGAATTAAAGATAAATTATTTTTAAATATATTATGAGCATGTGTTCAGTGTAAATAAGGTCAAAAAGTCTAAATTGATTTTATATCCTTTATTTTGTACTCTGTTTTTTCTGGGTGTTTTTTTTTTTGGTTTTGTTTTTGAGAAGTGGAGGCTTCAAGAACAGTTTATATTACAAATGCATTAAATTTCATATTGCAACATTGTCTGGCTCCTGAGCACTAAAAAATCCTAACAAAATTAGAATCTACTTACCCATAGCTGTTTTTGCATTTTTTTAAAAATACTGAAACAAAATCACAGCCACCAAGATTATTTTTATAGGATATGATCTGTTTTTATATAATCAGCTTTTAAAGAAGATCTATGACTTTGTAAAGTTAGCAGTCACCATATATGATATCCTGCATATGACTGCATCACCATGGACTGAATTCTACTCACCTTTTGGCACTTTACATCAACATATACATTTTGTTAGGATTTGTGTGGTGCATGTAAAGCAAAGACAAAACACACCAACTATGTATTGCCAATTGTGATAATATTACACCAACAGAGCTTTTGTCCATGTTCACTTATTCTTGTCTTATGGGAACTCTAAATTATTTTCCTCTACCTCATGTGTATAGCTTGTAGGTATAAACGGATCACAAATGACTGGTAAGAATGTATTTAAGTTATTTAACATCTTTGTATAACAAAGGCGAAAAAAAATCTGAAATAATAAATGAATTTTTAAATTATTTTGTGTAAGGTTTCATTATTTACTGTCTGGAAATTATTTTAAAAATAGTTTTTGAGGAATATGTGGATAAAAATACACAAACTGTGCTAGATCTGTGTGCATACAACTGTCCATTTTTATAGAAAAACAGAATGTTTGATACAGGCTTTTTTTTTATTGAAATCCTAAATGCCAAAAGTTCCAACATTTAACTTCTGATACCGATGTAGACCGACGCCAATATATTGTGTTGTCACAGCGACAGGATTTTTACCAGTTGTGCCACACAACGAACATATCTAAGAAACTATACATGACATTTATTATAGTTTGTCATTTTTTGAGGTCATCATTTGAGACTCAGCTGAAGAGTTTATTTACAATAAAAAAGGAAAAATCAATACAGATAATTTCATACATACAATTACATCTTAATGCAGATATCAGACAGTTGTATTAGAATGCAGATAATATTGTACATCTCTAAAAATTGTCAAGATTTTCTAGATCTTTAGAGCCAAAATTAAATCAAAACAATTGCAGAATATTCCTTAATGTTGAACTGAAATAACTTTGAGGAGGTTGTGGTAGCAAATCTACAAATTTCTTTATAAAAACAGAAACAACTAAGAAGAAATTTTCATTTCCTACAGATCCACTTACACTGCACAGTTTAAACTACTCAGAAAATATTCACGTTGGCAAAACTAATATTTGTCAAAGATAAATAATATTTATAAAATAATGTCAAATAGGGCTTTTTGCGTAACAAAGACAAAGCACATTTACTGAGGACCTCTGTTTAAACCTTTGACCTGTACTTGAAATATGATTGCTAATGCAAGTTAGGCCTAATACGGCAAAAGGTAAAAAAAAAAAAAAAAAGCAAGTAAAATAGTTCTATATAAAAGGGAAAAAACAAGGCTTTTTTCCTCCAACAGCGGCAAACAGACTGAAAGCAGCAGGGAGTGACCAACAAAGAAGAGCAGCAAGCAAAGCAAATAAGCTTTACTGAATAGCAATTACACGCCATCTCTGTGGTTAGGTGTTTACTGGAATGTGATATATAATGTGTTGGGTCTTCACACTTTCACGGAGGCTCATCCCACACTTTGCTTTGACAGTTTTTATTAATTCAGTGTAAACCTATCATCAAGGTTGTTGTCATGTCCCACTACACATCACAATAAGCAGCAATGTTTTTACACTGCTGCCAAACAAAGTTATTGTGAAACTGTTTAGGGCAAGGGATAGCATTTTGTGTCTTGGGTTTACAGTGTTCAAACAAATGAGCAGGAGAATTTTGTTCCTGTGTTGATATTATTTCAGCAGTATCCCCATAGCAGATGAGAGTTAGAAGATTTCAGAGTTTTCTCTTTCAACACTTTTCCAAATATCTCAAAGCATCATCAGAAGAGCCTCAAAGCTCAATTAATCCATGAGATGAGGGGCTTTGTTATCCTGGGCTGTGAATGAGAGCTTCATATCCACTTGGGAAAACAAAACATAATTATGAGCGTATCTGCTCTAATACCTAAAACATCAATGGAAAAGCCTGTTATATCCCCTGACACATGTACCTAAATTAGCTGTGCAGGAACAGCACCTTCTTGGTGTTAGCTCTTCCTCCCTTGGGTCCAAGCTGCTGTGCTAGGAGAAGCTAAGAAGCTTTAATGTACCTTACTTGCTGGACTCCTCCTAACATCCTGCCCCGTACTAGCTTTTAATATGAGCTGTGACTCTGTGGTGTGCTGTAATCTGACAAAGTTTTGACAGCTGTTACCCTGAAGGAAGTGGGTGCAACTAAAGCAAAGACTGGAAAAAAAGTAGACAAAAATCAAACATGCTTCACCCCCTGCTTCTTCTGACTACCTTCCATTCCCACTCTCATCTTCCTGGTCTGCTTGGACATGCACAGGGTTGTAGCTGTCAAGAAAAGTTGGATTATTTTCAAACTACTCAAAGTGATGGAAGATTTGTTATTCCAGTGTCACATCACACCACGGGCTTCCTTGTCCAGAAATGGTTGGAATTGCAATAGAATCATGGATACTTTACAAAAGCAAGTCTTCACTAATGAGGTGCAGTTGTTGTTACTAGATTGGTCTTTTAACCAGTAAACCAGTAATTCATCCATGCTGGTTATGGTTTAGAATCTAAATACAAGATCTTGGCCTGAATTAAGATTAACTAAGATTAACTAATCCATTTTTTTAAACCTGAAAAGTTTATTTGACCCTTTAACAAAATCTGAAAAGAATCCCATCCATCCATTTTCAACCGCCTTATCCCAGAGCGGGGTCGCGGGGGGGCTGGAGCCAATCCCAGCCGCCTACGGGCGAGAGGCGGGGTACACCCTGAACAGGTCGCCAGTCCATCCAGGTGAAAAGAATCCCATTTTTTTCATATATTTACTTTTTACTTCTTACATTAAAATAATGTTAGTGATTAACAACACTTCATACTGGGTATTAAAATATTTCTTAGCTTTTGTATTGAGTCCAAACATTTTATTTCTTTACTTTTCTATACCATAAAAGGAAACAACTAATTAATTGCTATTGTGCCAACAAAAAACATATCAGTGATAAAATTAGAACAGCTTAGTTCCTCCGTATACCGAGTTCAATAAGAATTTACTGCAGCGGGTATTGCTTCTCAGTTCATACAGTTCTTCCTTTAAAGGTCACTTAGTCTTATCTTAGATCAAAGTTTACAATGATGTAGGATTTTGAGGAATCCAGGTTTTGGCTACTCAAATAACAGTATATGTGCTGAGCATTATGAAAACATCTTAGTTCACGCCTTAGGTTTGTGTAGCTCACAGATTGTTGGGGACAAATGCAAGTTTGTCTCTGAAAAGTGTGATAGAAGTCTGAAAAGTCCCTTCTCGACCTCTTTCTGTACCCTGCCCAGTAGCTTACTCTGTTTACAACTGTTTTTGATTGTTGTTAGGTACCTGTTAAAGCTCCCGTTGGAACTTCGGACAAGGAAAACATGTGATCTCAGCAACTGTTGCACAGGAGCAAACTAAAAAAAACATGCACTGAATGAAGGGAAAATAGTCAGCTGATGAATAAATGTGTTGGTACAGATCGGCTGCTCTGACATGGTTGTCAGTGTGCAGACTGTCAGTAATGACAATTTCATGGAGATGTTTTTTTTATTACACCTGAGTATATTTATTCAATAATCACTTCACTACTATCACAGATTGCTCAAATTATTAAACACCAAAAGACAACTAAGGTGCAGCATATTTTCAATATGCTGTTGAACACTTTGCACTGTAAAATCTATTAGTTTTTTTCCACTTGAAGTGAAACACTCCATACTGGAGGTCCATGCACATTTTCCAGGTGACCAGGGGGAACAATTATTGAACATGACTGAGGCCTTTCCACAGAATGCAATAGATAATGACGATAACTGGCTTGGGAGGTTGTCAACACTTGCTCACAATCATAAAAATGTCAGCCTCGCATGATAAAGCTAGATTTGAATAAAATCTTAGCCTTCTGTTATACCATGCTGCACTCCTGCACAAGTAAAAATAAAGAATTCAACACGACTCATAAATTGTACAAACTCTTGCTGGAACCAGGTTGAGATTTTCCTTCTGGAAAAGTTAGAATAATAAATAAACAAATGAATATATAAATAATAATATAACATGTGTTTTTTTTCATTGATGGACACAGCTGAAAGCCCCAGAGACCCCATTGCAGGGTTTCTAGGGGTATGGGATAAACATAGATCTGTGTGGATGCCTGGGTGTTTTGGCAAGGCTTCCGCACTTGCTATTGTACCAAGAGGATTGGATGGCCTGCCAGGAGAGGTGCAGGGTTAGAAACATTTTATTCTTGAGGAAATTCCTCATATTACTCCATTATTCATCTGAATCTCAGAGGAGGTGGATGCTCTAACTCTTCTAGCAGAAACAGTCTTCAGGAAAACAGTTCATCACAGTAGCTAGCCTAGACAAGCGAGTGTTCTAATGTATCACCAGTAGGATGTATGCGATGGACATATACTCCTCAGTCCATCAATTTACTCTGACAGTAAGTACTTTGGAGATCACTCGATGGATATTCAAAACCAAAACTACACCACAATAAATGTCAGAATAGAAAACTGTTTACAATTGTGAAATTTCCTTCAAGCAGGTCACCGCCTGGTTTGTGCATCAGTAATGTATGAAATATTGATAGGAACAAATTGAGGTTTTTGCCCCCCCCCCAAAAAAAAATGTTGATGTTATATAAGCACACAAGGGAAAGTTTTACAACTGTTAATAGATGAGGACCTGGAAGTTTCTATCAGCAGCTGTGCTGACCCACGGCCACTCATTTGTGTGTGGGGTGACATGAGGGAAATCAGTTGTAGTTGTGGTTAATGTGTGTATCTGTTGTCAGGAGGGGTTACAATGGCAGGCTGATGAAAGGGTAGGGGTTTACAGAGATAGATCGGGAAGCTGCTGTCCAACTCATGCTTTAATTGTGCAGTAAAGATTCCCCAGCTGTCCTAAGGATTAGCCTGTGTGCTTATGTGATTAGGATACATGGCACCGGGGCCAGACCCGGCGCCTCTGACCCGGACAATGTAGAATGAGATGAGAAGGGAGGAAAAAGGATGGCAGATGCTGTGGAACCAGCAACACCCAAGATAAGACCTGGGTTTGTTGATCCAATGAGAGGACAAATCAGCCTCCTACAACTTTTAACTGATAACAGCGTTTGAATTTCGTAAAACAATCAGCACTGGTTCATTTCTTACAACACGATTTGACTGTGAACAATTTCATCCTCAAAGCCAGACTCATAGCTGTGACTCATGGTATAATGTGATCCTGTTGTAGATGCCACTAGTTTTTTGGTCTCATATCTTCCCCATTTATAGTAGCGTTGGAATACAAGATGAACGTATTGAGGATTACTAGGCGAGTAGTGTAATGATGGAAAGTTTTGTCCAGTCCAGCTCCCATTACTAAATATAAAGTGGCCACATTCAACCCAGTTGCCACAGTGAAAAGACGTTTTTACATATCTGGAAACTGTAGACATTTTCTCGTCAGCTCTAAACAGTTTTTAAAACATAAACATGACTTTATGCGTTGAACATGGTCAGGCAGATTCCAGTCCAAACTGGATCATTATAAGACCATTTTCTCTGATTTCCCACTTTTTTCCTGTGCCCATATGTTTGAAAAGTTGCTAAATAGAAAACATGGATTGTACTATTCATATTTAAATGCTTTGTGGTGAATAAACTAGGCTGTTTCGTATTAACAGATTATTTGGTATTACCCATGTCTGTATAAAATGGTAATCAAGTTGTCTCTTCCTTCGCTTTTGATCCCTTTCTTTAATGAAAAGGAAACAAATAAAACATGAATGGTGGAAAAACAGAGTAGGTTCATTACAGTATTTCTTTTCTTATTTGTCATGCTGTGATGTTTTTCTATCAGCATGTATAGGTCGTGTTTTATCTCTAAAATAAGAAATACCTATTCCAAACTACCTGAAGTGAGTTCGCTAACACAGGAAACCTGATAGTGTTTTTACAAATGATTCAAACTTTGCATGTTTTTAACCAAAAAAAATTTGGTTTAATCACATGCGCATTCTTGAAAATCCCACCATCCTGCACTCTAGCACAACATATAATTAACATGTGCCCTGATGCCTCATGAAAGAGTGCCTATAAAGGCTTGTAACTCTAAGTACTGTCATGACTGGGGACATATGTGCTCTTGAAAGCTCAGAAAAGCTTTGAAATATGGAAAACATTGATGTTAACACAGGAAGACGCAGTACTTTTCTTCCTGCATCATTGTTCTAAAATGTGTTCTTGCAGGTTTGGGGGAAGTGAGAATGACTGACATGTGGAATGATAAACCGTGTGACAGTGTCGTGTGTGTGTTGTGTGTGTGAGAGAGAGCGAGAGAGAGTGTAGCCCTTCAGTCCACAAACCTGCACAGCTGTACATTGCCTGCTTGAATGTACCAGACACTATGGCACTGGTTCAACAGTAACGCTGAGCTCATGAATCACAACCAGCTCTGCTTACTAACGGAAGGCAGTGAACCCAATGCTATTGCCCATAATTAAAAAAAAGTGTAACAAAAACAGGGTAAAGCCTCAAGACATACAAGAAACTAACTCATTTATTCACTCACTATTTCAGCCACTGTGACACCAATGATAAATTTGGTGTGGGAATATTAGCCAAGGAGACAGTAATCCTGTCTAAAAATGCAAGGCAGTTTGCTTTAGCTGGATTCCCACCCTCCCTGTTTTTGTGACCAGCATTTGCCAGCTAGATTGAATCCCTAAGGGCTGTAGGGTTTCGTTTAACAGAGAGGTACTTGAGGATCTGTCACCGTGGTCTCAACAAGTGCGGCTGTCTGATTCAATAGGAGGCTCTCACAAGAACAGAAGAAAGGAAAGACTACACTGTCAGTGGGGGCGGGTCTCTATTTTGTGTGAATTTGGTCATTTGTTGGCTGAGGTCAGCTCCTTAAGATTAGAGTTGGTGGTGTTGATGGTGTGTGTGTGTGTGTGTGCAGTGGGGTTGGACAAAATTGTTAATCCACAGATTTAGCTGGAGTTAACATGCTGGCAAGGGTCCAATGGAGACTTAAGTCACTATTGGAGTGGGGTAGATATATTGAGAATAGATGGTGGGAAAGTTGAAATACCTCAGTTTCTTTGATGAAAAGGGGACTTTGAAGGGGAAATTGCAGCAACAGTCTGCGGTAGGTTTATTAAAAACTCCTCAGCGATTACACAATATAAGATTTCTATATATATATAGTATGAGATAGTATGAGATTGTTTAATATAACCTAAAAAACACATAGCATGCAATAAAAGAGTGTCCTCCTGGTAATACAGGAAGATTTTAGGACTTCTCTAAAAAGACAAACTGGAAAACAGCTCAGTCAAACCAAATAGTTTTTTTTTGTTGCTCACCAATAGAATAGTAACCGACAAAGAAATATGTGGAATATTTTTCAGTGTTTCCTTGGCAATGTAAACATGAGAAATGTTGTCATCATACATAGAAAAAAGTGATAAATAATTTCATTTTCAGGATAATGGTGTGCTTTGTTAAACGTGCTGACCTGCAGACAGATTCAGAAATTCTTGGAACATGTTAAAACAGGGCAATCAATGCGTAACCATCCACAACAAAGAAACATTCCTTGTGTCAGAGATACTTGTGTTTTTTCACGTCTGTGTTTTCAGTTATGTTAGCTGAGTTGATGAGAGAGGTAATCACGGGAAGGGAAAAGAAAAAAAAACAACACTCAACGTGCTAGACAGCTATTTACGGATCTGCTGCAGCCTCACAGGAATGGCCCTCCACCTTGACTTATTGAATTATGGAGAAGCTGTCAACAGGTTGAGCAACTGTCTCCTTCTCCTGTGTTTCCCTGCATTCATTTTATTCAACACAGTGCTGCAGCTGTCAATGTGAGCTCCATTCCATGACTGCAGCCAATCGGGGTAGATGAGTGCACCTTGCAATCTCAGATCTCATTGACCCAGGTCCTTCCCATTCACCCCCACAAGAAACCCAAGCACCAGTGCATGCACCGCTTGTTCGTGTATAATGAATGATACTGCAGCTACATCCAATGTCAGCATGTCAAGATGTCTGAAAGATGTTTGATAGATAAATATCAGATTTAAATCAATGTTACTGAGGTTTGCGTTTTGTCACATTTGATGACTACTTTCAGTTGGTCAACACTTTTAGATGTCAGAACTGTACCAACAATCAGCTAATTTGACCAGGTCAAATCTAGATTAGGACCAGTTAGCCAGTTTACATTATATATACAAGACTAGTACAACATGATACTGAAAATAACATAAAAGGTACTGACAGTAAAGGCGATGTCACATTCTGAAGCCATAGTCTTAGTATAAAGACAAAAGTTTGTTGTGTCTTTCTCTTCTTCTTTAGCCATGCATCCCAAAAAAATGTCCAGTTATCACAATTTAGTAATTCTTATTAGAGGACTGATTTACCCAGAACCGAAGCACAGCCCTGCTTATAATTCAGTGTTACAGACCAGAATCGTGTCAATTTCACAGATGAAAGATGTTTTCCAGGTTATCAAGGCAAGGCTGTCTGTTACAATGTGCATTTTTAGTAACTTTCCTCCCTCTGGAAAGGCAGTCATCATAATATAATTCTGAACATCCATCTGACTTACATATAATTTAGTTTGAGTTGTTTGGATACCTTAATCAAAAAGAGAAATTATTGTTTTTGCTAGGATTATTAAAGTTTTTTTTTCCTTGGTTGCCTGAATTGATATAATTGACAGTGTTGATGTATAATCGGATCCTCATCTTTGCTTTTGGAGACAAATTTTTTACTTTTGCAGTCAAGACTTTATTTACCTAGGAGGAACAGTTACTTGGAGTGCTTATGTGCTGCTTTCAGTAGATTTAGTACCAATACCTTTAGTGCACTTCTATCATAACCATGGCATGAACACAGATCCACTTTGGTAACAAACCAGGGTGCTCATTTATAAAACTCTGCGTAGGATTCTTACTAAAACTGAACGTACGCCAAGAATCCAGAGTTTGCG
>JBAMHV010000008.1:15411819-15426120 GCA_037177535.1 Pseudomugil gertrudae
AACTCCGGGCGGATCTCATCCACCCCCGGGGCCCTGCCACCGAGGAGCTTTTTAACCACCTCGGCAACCTCAGCCCTTTAATATTTGTGTAAAGCACTTTGCATAATCTGTTGTTGACTTGTACTATAGAAATAATCTTGATTTGCCAACTTACCTTTTACTGTGTCCTCATTAGTTTTTTAAATAGTCATTTGTACATCACTGCTGATCTACATCATTACACAATGGAGTGTATACCTGTGTACTGAAGGCCTGGGACATTGTCAGGTACTGCATCTAAACAAATTGTGAATCAAATCTAAAAGTAAATGTAAAATCCTAGCTTTTCTCTTCTTATAAGTGCTTGAACACCCCTCACCTCTATGGTGAGGGGTGTTCAAGCTCTGCCAACAACGCAAGAGAAAAAAGATGGAAAATCTGTTTCCTGGGAGAGCCATAGCACTGCTGGCGCCTGCCCTGGAGCGATTTAAATCCCAGCTGCTTTGAAAATAATTAGTGCTGGGATCAAGAGTAGCAGTGCAGTCTCCCCGGCCTGGCGCTGAAGAGGAGACAGGTGCCATCAGTGGCCTAAGCCACTGGAGCTTCACCCTGGCTGTGTGGAACTGGTCCAGGGAGGGACAGAGAGTTCAGTCATAATCAAACACACTGGCTAGGCAGTACTTAGATCACACATTAGAAGACTGTTTGGGTCACCCAGTGTTAGTTTAGGAAAGAATGATTGGTGGAAAATTAAGATTAAGAAGTCGTTTGTAATCCAGGTATTACTAAATCCATGTTTATATTTGGTTGACACCTATATAACTGCAGGTTTTACACTGGAGTCAAATTCACAGAGACAACAAAGTAACATGATTCATCGAAAGACCCCCCCCCCCCCAAAAAAAAAGTAAGCAAACAAACAAAAAACAAACAATATAAAAACCCTCAAACTATCCAGACCTCAGGGATAAAACATTGACTTCCAAGCAATTTAAACGGAATGTACAGTATCCCAATTCATCTTCAAATGAGAAAACTTTATTAACACAAATCCCTGGTGTGCTGAATAATCAAACATAGTATACAATTCCCTTAATGATGTTCAGTTCAGAGGAAGCTGTGCTCTTTTCAAATAAAAACAAAGCAAACAAACTATAGCCATTCCCAGTTTATACAGCTGTTGCCCATCTGTGAACATGTCTGATTGTTGGGCAGATTATTTTAGCTTTATTTCCCATTTAACATTCTTCACATTACTAATTCTGTTCTTTTTAAGTCAATTGGAACAACATAATTGATGACAAACAATGCAACAGAATGTAGGAAGCTGTGAAAGTATACTTGGTGTCCCATCTGTGAGTCTGCACATATAATAATATCATATTAGCAGTTTTGTACATTATATTCATTTTATTTAGTTTTTCTAAACCTTAAATATTCTGTGGGAAAGAGCTCTTGAACAGTGAGAAAACATAACCACTTTTACCCCACTCGGATTTTGACTCGGAAACAGACGTTCCCTTGTCTGGCTATTATTGTGGAAACTTCAGTACTGCCACCTCTTGTCAATCATTTTCATCAAATTCCTCTTTACTACTTAAAAAAAACTGTGTGTGTGTGTGTGTGTGCGCGGAGGGGTGGGATTCCTGACAGTGACTACCCAGGTCACTGGAAGGAAAAACAAGATGAGTGACGTTTCCCTCAACTAAGTAAAAGGTTCAAACTGGGGATCTTTGTATAAAGCTGACCTGTGGTGTTCAGTGTTAGAGAACCAGACAGTTGAGACTTTTCCGCGTAATATTTTCTATTGTCTTTTACACTGGGGTCAGTGCTTCTCTTTCCATCCCATGTTGGCACTGCTGCTGCCAGAGTTGCTGTGGTCAGGAGGCTTGCAAAATGAGCTGGGGGACAGCTGCCCTTTAACTGGAGAAGCCAGGTTCTTCCCTGGTTCTGGCAACAATCCACCCAGCTTGTCCTTGAGGATGACACTTAATCCTCTAAATCTGACTCTGCACATTGGTCTTTTAGTAAAGAGGAAGGGCAAAGAAAGAATCAGAATGATTTCTGAATTGATGAAATGTGTTTTTTTTACACCAAACAGGAGAAAATGTTTTAAAAAGATCAGTGGCTTAGCTCAAGCAAAGGGCTTCATTTTCCTATCTTGAAATGATTTTCTGGGACTATTGAAGAATCAGTCTAATATTGAGAATGATAAAAACTGACGACCACAATACTGTTGTAGTGTGAAACACGAATGTCGCTCTAAAAGATTTTTCATTCTGCTGTGATCAAAAATAAAACAAGTAACTTGCTGCTAAAATTAAGTCCACTTTTGGTGCAATATGTTGCTTCAAGATAAGATTTTTTTGGCTTCTCCTGGGAGCAGTTATTACAATAAAATTGTAAACAAAAATGTTCCATTTTAGACAGATTTTGGACAGTATTTAAGTAATGCTATAACATTACCTTTCTCTTCCTTGCTACATTTGTTGTAAAACCAAGCACCTTCTTTCACTTTGACGTGGACATCTCTTTAGATTACACTGAAGTTTCAATGAAAATAGAATCTGGTGTCATGCTAGAATTTGCATACAGCATTGAAACTGGCTTCTGTAGTCTGTGTAACTTTAGTGAGAAGTTGAAAGTTTAATCGTTCAGATAACTTGCATGTGTAACAAGACCCATGCTTTATTTAGCCTGCAGAGGTGACATCAGTCACTAGGACGTGAAAGGTATTCATATCCTCCAACTGCCTCATACCTTTAACACTGTTAGGGTTCAATTTTACTTCTATTCAGGCCTGCAGAGTTCGCTGCAGGTGGCTTGACATTATTTATGTGTTTATTTATTTATAGCCATGGTTCTTTACTTCATGCTCCAATATTTAGTCAATGACCAGACTTACACAAGGTAATTTCAGCTTTACAACCCAGAAAAAAATAAATAACTCTCACACTCTTGTCTTTAATGTTAAGTAAAATTACAGTTGTCTTGCTTTATGCCTAAGAAATTCCATTAGAGAATATCAGCACTTGGCTTATCATTGTTACATGCATGTGCCAAACACACTTTTCTGTCATTAACTGTTGAGGGATTGTAGTACATTTTGTTTATTGAAATAATGAGCTAGGATTTATTATTTCCTGTTACAGAGGAAATATGCACACTTATTAAACACCTCATAGTCATACAAAGATTTATTTAATAAAAAGAAGCCGGAAAAAGCAATAAAGAGGAGAACCCAGAGAAGAATGTGGAAAAGTGAGTGTGCTGGTTTTTTGTTTTTTTAAGGAAGTTTAGTCTGGAGACAACACCCGGAATTGGTCAAAGGCTTTACATAAGGTCATGAAGCAGAGTAGATGAGGTGTTCAAGTACTTCTCATGCTCCGAGGCAGCAAGGCTCGCCTTTTCTTCCATGAACCTTAATGAACTCATGACAAACTCCCGAGCGAAAATCACAAACATGACCTCATCATGAGGATCAGACGTGAATGTTTAAAAAAGAGAAACAAAGTGTTTATTGATGTAATTTTAATTGAATCCCAGTATCCACATTTGCTGCAGTGTCTGCCCATTTGTGCAGTCATGAGAATATCTGAGAATTTTTTAAAGTATTTATCACTAAAAATAAAATCAGATATATTTCAAACAAGCATCTAATTCCACTTTTAAAAAGTACTTTGGTCAACATTGCTCAGCGATCATTTCCTTAATTGGTCTATGACCACAATTTGTCAGGACAAATCATTTGACTGAGACACTTCCTTTCAAAATAGCATTTAAGGAACCACTAAGTTTCTACTCAAATGAAAGACCCGGCATGTTTATACTCCGCATTACACAGATTCTTGATCAGTTTGAAGTGTTTCAAGTAATTTTATATCACTGCAACCTCAAATGTTTAATTTTTGGGCTGTTTAAGGTCTTCCAGTTTTCACATAATGATTGAACATTGTGTTTACTGGATGTGTTCCACATTTTTATATTGCAGGATATCTGCAGTAGCAGCCTTTTGCTGGTTTCCCTCAGTGAATTTAAGAGTAGGAAAGAGGATGGCTGTTAACTTTGTGTATGTACTGACATCGGCCACTAACCAAGGCTGTCAAACAGACATCAAAACATGCACTTAAGTAAACTGCACACTCCCTTTTCCCACATCCCATCCCAGCGCCTTTTATATTGTCCACACAATGGAAATCCAAACACACAAGAAAGATTTTTCCATGCAAATGTGAAATCCATACAGGAAAAAGAAAAAGAAGCAGTCTGAGATTCACTCTGCACCCAAAGAAAACAACACTGTAAAGTGCTTGTGCCGCCAGTCCAACAACCTCCTGCCTTTCAATTATAGTGCCAGCAGTAGATCAACTTGACAAATACGGAAGGATATGACCTCTTGATCTGAGCTTAACCCAAGCCTACCTCAGAATCATGGTCAGTCAATTGACAAACGAAACTGCAATTGCTCAAAAGGGAGTTGGTTTGTCACAGCCATGTTCAGTAGCCCCAGTCAGCGATATGATTAGTACTTACATTTTAAAATTTTTGTTGAATGTGACGCAAATGCTGCTTGAGTAAATCAGTTGTCAGGAAGGCCATCTGCAATTAAATTCAATCACAGGGTGGGCCAATGTTTGGATTAGCTCCACTTGTATCAGTTTTAGATAATATGGACTTGTGGAGGATCTGTTGTCTCTTTTGACAGGAAAACCATACAACCGAATGATAATTTACAAATGGCATATGACAGTGTCAGTATGGTACATTTTCAGATATTTTTCATGTGGTTTACATTATTTTCTATTGGATGCTTTTCTTTTAACATTTTAGGTAAACAGATTTGGTAGCAGATAGCATCAGCAGTCCCAGTGGGCTGGGGACAGGCTGTGGGAAAGTATATAAAAGTGGCACTTAAATGATGATCCGTATTCAGATGGGACTCTAATTGTTGCTGTCTGAACACCTCCTCCCAGTTTTAGAGACACTGTTGTCTGAAAGCCCACAGATGCTCTTAACAATCATCTGCTGATGTTGGTGCCATGTGCTGCATGACCCTGCCTCCAGACATCACAAAGTTACCAGATTTCAGTCTAGAGTTCAGCAAAGAGTTTCACACGATATATGCAGAAAACCTGATTTTGGTGTTCTGTAGGTTTCTTGTCAGAAATTGCACATTCGAAATGCAGAAAGACCAATCTGTCCTAATGTGACTCTAAGATAGATAAATTGTTTTTATTCTTAAGCAAAATTATGCATCAGTGTACCTACAGCGTTGTATGCTTTTTAACTGGAGAAGAAATTATTAGTTTCAAACTGACTTTGATATGAATTTGATTTGCCAACTGGCTCCACTGTGTTGAGATGACTGGCTGTAGTTTGCACATGAAAAATGTTGATAGGCAGATGTTTTGAAAGTGCTTTCCCTTCTCCAGACAGTTTCAAATATTGATATCCAATTCCACCTTCATGTTGCAAAACGTAATATCAAACAAAAAGTACCAGATTTTAGGTTGGGACAGTAGAAAGATTTTTTATTTGCAAGACATTATATATTAAAGCAAATCTCAAAGTGCTACTTAACTAAAAACAATAAAACAACAAGAACAAGAAAAGCTAAAAGTAAAAACAGGTAAAAAAAAAACTAGGTTTGTCATTATTTGGACACTTTGTGTGGTGTTTTTTTAGTTTCCTGTTCCTGGTTTTCTGTGTTCCTTTTCTGGCTTTGTTTTCAGTTCATCGTTTTCACCTTTGTTGATTTTGATTGTGTTCACCTGTGTCTTGTTTAGTTCAGTTATATTTAAAGCCTTGTTGTCTCAATTCTGGTTGCAGGTACATTAGTCTTTGTTTAGTCTGTCTTGGTCTTCAGTTAGTTGTGTTAGATGTGTTTGCTCCTGGGTTTAACATAAATGTCAAGTATTCTGCATCTGTCTGTCTCTGCATCCTCAACCTACGTTTGGGCCCACACCTCACCTCCGTGCCTCCAGCTTATGACAGGTTTAAGATTAAACCAGGGCAGAAATTAAAAGAGTTAACTTCTTGATGATGTGGATATTTATTACTATAAGGTCCAGCATGATGCAAAATCTAACATTGATCCATCTCTGCATGTCACCTTCCACATCAGGGTTGGAAAACCTTGGTCCTCGAGGGCCGGAATCCTGCAGGTTTTCCATGTATCACTGATCCAGCACAGCTGATTCAAATCAAATGGATGGAACAGCTATTAAGA
This sequence comes from Pseudomugil gertrudae, assembly GCA_037177535.1. Taxonomy (NCBI): domain Eukaryota; kingdom Metazoa; phylum Chordata; class Actinopteri; order Atheriniformes; family Pseudomugilidae; genus Pseudomugil; species Pseudomugil gertrudae. Next base: position 15,418,028 of record JBAMHV010000008.1, read on the forward strand.
TCTGCACAGTGATTCATTAATTTGAATCTGGTGTTTAGGAGCAAGGAGACCTAAAGAAATGTCAGAATGGAAGTCACGGCTCCTTACTCCTACTCTACATAATACTTTCACATGATCTGATCCAGAATGTCTGTAAAATAAACAGCACAAAATCCTGTGCAATGAAAATGTACGGTGTAGCTGAGATAGGTGGAAATGGCCATATTTCCTCTTTTCTTTACATACTAGATATTGCAAGTAATTATAATGATAGTTCATGGCATTTTAATAAATGCCAGAGACAGCAAGGCTGCATGATTTTATCTTACAATCAGTCAGGTTGCAACTTGGTTGCAACCATAAAACAGTTTAAAAGGTTAGGTTGCAAATAAACACTTATGTCAGTGACAGCGGCTTTACTGCATTTTATCTTGAAAATGTTCTCTACATCAATAAGTTGACCAGAAGGCAACCCTTTAAACAGGGTTGTCCAGCTAATAATAACAAAAATTTTAGTTCCATTTTACAAATATAATGTAAATATCAGCTTCATTGGTATGGCAGGAAAGTCCAATTCTGGCCTTTAAGTACCCCTAAAATGGTGTGAGATGTTTTCAAGCTTCAACATACCTGGATCATTTATGCTGAATAAACACTGACAAAGCTGTTTAGACACAAATTCTTTGAACTTTATTGATCAGACAGTTTGTAGCCACAAAAAGGCCATAGGCTTTATTTTATTAGCTCCACTATAAACTAGCGTCTAATGTACAATAACATTTGGGTATACCAAAAAGAGCACAAAAGGGGGGTGATCGCAAACTGTGACAAAAGCCAGAACCTCCATCCATTTTCCATTGTGATCATAGGTGAGGGTAGAAAAATAGAGTAACTAGTAAATCAAGAGCTTTGCCTTCCTCGAGCCTTACCCTTAGAGGACACTCATCCCTTTTCCAGGTGAAGAACATGGTCTCAGATTTGGAGGTGCTGATTCTCATCCCAGTTTTTTCACATTTGGCTGCAAATTGCTCGAGTGAGAGCTGGAGATCACGACCAGATGAAACAAGCAGAGACCTGGATCTCTTCAGCTCTTTATCGTATTCTCCCTAGGATTACTTTGACCCCTCGACCCAAAACCCTTGGAAAAAGGGTGCAAATCTTGGGGTGTTTAAAAGACACAAAAGACAGTAGAAAAGTGTGTTAGTTTAAATAGTTATTGAAAGTTGAGCTGTAGATCAGTGGTACAATTTGCAAATGTCTGATTAAACTGTTTACATTTTCTGATACTAATGTGATGATAGAATGATGAATAAAACTCCAATGTTGCATTAGATCCTTTTAAAACAAAGCTTTGTGTGCTTTGCACCATTTTTGCTCTCAGTTGTTGAAATATTTTTTTTTTAAATATTTTATTTATTTTTTCATGAATTTTTCTTTATTTAAAACACAAATTTCTTGTTCTGTCATTGGCTGTTCAGTGGTTATTGGTTAAAATACTGCTGTTAATGACTGTTAATAATCTTAATGTGTGTGTGTTTGTGTCTGGTGCGCTGTATACAGTGCAACTGCATCACCCTGTCCTCCAAGATGGGACATTTCATATGATATACGCATGATGGTCAGCTAATCAGTTGATTTGTTTCTGTCAGCTACATGCAGAGAACAACAAGGACAAAGAAAAAACAGAAGAAGTGCAAGGGAGGACATATAAAACATAAGATTCATGTTGGATTTTTTTCTTAATATATAATAATTATATAGTCAAACTTAGTCTTGTTTTATATTTTCTGCTTAAGGTGGATGTGAGATGTATTCTTTGGACCAGTGATGTGAGATGATCTCAATCAGCAGCTGACTGAGTGATACTGTTAATACTGTTACTTCATTAAAAAAAATAATTTATAAATCTAATCCAGTGCTTTGTCTGCTTCAAAGTTGAAATATAGAATTTGAAAGTTTGAAAGACATGCTGTATCATTTTTAAAAGAAACACAGATTTTTATTATTATTTTTTTGCACATGCTAAAACATCCATCACTCGTCTGGATTAAGCCCTGGATCCTATTCAATCCTGTAACCCAGCCCCTGTATGAAAGCTATTTATTGAGTCCTCTTGAACTAGAAAAAAACTTTTCAAAGTATTCATTGCATTGAACTAATAAAAACAGTTCAATTCTCTTAGGTAACACATAGAAATCATCCAACAGATTAACACTGGTCAGAGGTCCCTCTTGTAAATTTGATTGGCATTGCCATAAAATTTAAAGGGCCTATTGGTAGGGCCACCTTTGACAAATTGTAAACCAGCTGATTTGACCATTGCAAACCTTAGGTGTAAAGCTTCTGAACATGTCTCAGACAGAACTGCTACACAATGACGTGCTCAGGCAAAAGGTAAATTTGTGCAGGTGGAACTAAAAACCATGGACCACTATCAGAGATGTGTTGAAAATAATATAATCTCCACAATATACTTTTACTGAAAGCAAAATTTCTGATGTCAGGTTAACACACAGAAATAAAGAGCTACAACTTGATGCAAATACACAGAGCTTCCATATAAACCAGAAACTTATTTTGGACCAGCTGATGCAAAGTTAGCATGTGTTAAAACTTTTGCTTACACAGATGTGTGGAATCCTGATCTTAAAACCAAGATGCTAATTCCTGTTAAAAAAAAATCTATTAAAAAATCATAGAAGCAAGAAAAAAATGGAGAAAGTTAGGTGAATTTTAAGAAGTTTCTGCCACATATTTTTGGATTTATATAGTGCACAAGGCTTATGTGTGGTGTTTGTGAAACAGACCAGAAAAAGCCAGGGGAGGAGAACTGCAGCTACTTTCTCTACCAACAAACTGGAGAGATTTAGGAAAGTGGCCTCAGACTTGGCACAAATATGGAAGACAGTCACGAAGTTGAATGTGGGCAATAAACAACAAGTCACGCAAATGTACACTTCACATGCAACACAGTTAGTGATTCACTTAACTGTCTGGCTGGAATTGTATTCCCTTTGGCTGTGGTTATGTATGTCATCATTTCTTATTACGGCAGAGAACAGACCAACACACGAGTAAGGCTGAATGCAGGTTATCAATATAATACTCACAAATTACACCATGCTGGGAGAATCCAAGTAAACCACTTTCACTGCCAACTTCATTTGAAACAATGGAAACCTTTTGGGCTCCCCTCCCTTTTGAGCCATCAGAACACTGCTCCCTCCTTACGTCAGCTCCGCTCCCCTATTAAAACAATATACCAAAGACTTTGTGTAAAATTATATTAATGACTAAAGGAATTAATACAGAACCATGGCCATGTCTCAAACGTTTAATAGGACTTCCCACACCATGAGAATGTGCTGAACTATGAGCCTCTGTGACCACCAGCGTGGTCTGGAGACACATTTAATATCAGGACCTACATGCTTCTCCTAATTGGATGCCTTTCATCAAACGGTTAGAAGCTTGTTTCTTCCAACTAGCTGGGAAGGGAAGGGCTCCACGGAGATAACGCAATTACATACAGTGGACAAAGGCAAGTAATATCAGAGAAGCAACTGAGATATGAAGTGAGAGAGAACTAACTGAGGCGCAAATCACCTTTTTCCTAAACACATTATGGGTGCTTGTTGGTGCTTGAGTTGCACTCTTTCTAATGTGAGAACTTCCAGTGACTTTTCTATGACATCATAGATGTGGTGATTAGACAATAATTCAAATAAAATAAACAAACAAAAAAAAAATCTGACTTAAGGAACTTGCTTCTGCTAATGTTTTCTGACATTTTATTGTACACAAAATCCAAAAATCTGTACTCAAACTCTGCACTCCCACAATGAAGACATGAAATGTATGTGCTAGGTGATACATAAATGTTAGTAATTGCAATAATAATAATGGCAATAATAACTTTTATTATTATTATGAATATTATTATAACAACACGGTGTATCATTCACCTGAAAAACTGATAAACTTGGAGGCATGTTCTTGTAAAGTGCCTCTGGGCTTACTAGCAAATAGCCAAGTGTTTTAATATGGACTGTTCAGTTCATGCAAAGACATGCTTGTGCTAGAGTTATGATTCTCCGAGGATACATGTAAACATCTATGCAGGCATTACTCTGAGAGCTTGTGTGGATGCCTGAAAAAAAGCATGCGGACCTCCCACATTTTGATGTGTTGGGTTGACCTGAATGACCGGTATGCTGGTTGTTTCAGCCCCTTGCATGATACAGGTTTTGAAAGAAGAGATTAAAAGGGATGTAAATGTGCATACATGTAGCAGATAACCCCATAGATAAATACTGGCCCAGGATATGTGGAAAGTAAGACAGAGAATGGAATAACCATCATTCTTATCACCTTAGAAATGGTGGTGACTGTGTGTATAGCTTCCAGCTGAGTTTTACCAGACTCCAACCAGCATAGATTGTATTATTCTAGTGAGCTTCCTTGACTTTAATTTGGTTACAAATGCATCCTGTTACATAATAGTCCTTGTTGCAGTATGTTTCGGTTTTACCTCTAAGTGTTTTTTAAAGACGGGTCAGAAATCCAGATTCCATGAAGCAGTGGACTATCTATTGAAGATGAGCCTCCTCTCTGTAATCTTTACTTGAGCATGCCTAAACTATCTTTGCCATTAATCTGTGAAAGAGAAAATGAGCTTGCTGACTATTGTACTTTGTAATAGAAACCTTCTCTATATACCAACATTTCTAAAATAACTTGGGCAGTTCATTTTAATTTAACAGCAATAATGAGATAATTGGATTAATATTGTGAAGAATTCATTTAGGGCTGCACACAATCAGAGAGAAGTTGTTACTACAGTAACAAGAAAAACTAAGTGAGTGCTTTGCTAGATTAAAGGAATGTTGAGGATCACCACCAACAGACCGATCATATTTAAGTAAGTATAACTATGTTATAGTTGTCATAGTTTGCTTAAAACTAAGAAAACACTGTTTCCTTGTGAGCTGCCATATCTTTACATCTTCTTTGGTTTTTCCTCTGGCTGATCTGATTCTACAATGTTATTTTTGAAGATTTCCACCTCTTATTCATGCCTCATGATTCATGTCTTGCTTCCCCCAAATCAGTGCATGCTGTATTGTAGCCTGACATTTAGTCAGTCCCAAAGTTTGGATCAATGACCAACATGGCCTCTTTGGCACAAGACCATGGACAGATAGTTCCAGATGTTGCACCGGGACTATCACATTAGCCACTCTGACCTCTGGGCAGGGGAGGGGGCTTTTATTTTCTTCCTGCTGGCCTTCTCAACCCCAGGACCACCCACTGTTATGCCCCTTTTCGGTTTGCCAGGATTTCTTCTTGCACTATATTTGCATTCCTGTTTTGCCATCCTACCGATGCAGTACCATTTATTTATTTTTTTTCCCAGTTAAATAGTTTTACTTGAGTCATGTAAAGTTACTTAACCAGCTTGCCCACAAAGTTTGGATTAGTTTGTAACTTAGACTGCAGCAGCATTAGTATTTTATATTACACCTCAATGCATCTGAACCCAAAAACAACAGAAAAACAAAGCAGTACAACAAATGATGATCTTAACAAATGATGTTGTATTGAGAGCATGCAGAGTTTTAAAATATTGTATTTTCTGCAAAAATATCCAATTTTTTACTTTATTTTTTTCAGCTACCTTTACACCAACTAGCTTTGCAGGATTTAGCACCAAACCAGTGAATAGGAATAGAACTGAATGAATGATGGATTCTGTTTCTTTCCTTTTGTGGATTGTCGTTTATTAAGAGATGGGTTTGTCCTGTGGTCACTTCTGATCACACGTACCAATATGCCGATATTAGCATAATATTACTCCTCAATACAACAACATCTCTGTGATTGTTGTCTTTTGGCTACAAGTTTTGGCTTGACAGTTTTTATCCTAACAAGACTTTTAACATGCAGGGCCATTACACTCAATTTAAATTTGTTTGCCCATGAAATATATTAACCCCGTACTCAAATAGGTTGAAAGATTCATGTAGTGTTTCTAATAGAGTTAGCAGTCTTCTGGCCCAAGGGTTCAAAGTACTATCCTGAAACAAACGAGGATGGAGACTGATCTGACCTGGATCTGCAGTGTGAAATTGCTTGCAAGTCACATGTGGTTTTGTTCATTCCCTTCACCTTGAGGTTTTAGAAGATGGGGCAGATAGCACGCAATGGTGCAACAGACCTGCTAAAGGCCACTTTGCCAGTCCAGATGGGCCTTTCATCTTTTTCTGAAGTAGAGTTGCAGTAATGATTTCTGCACTGACAGAAAGCCTGCATATGATCACAGCATGCTGTTGCTCGGGGACAAAATAGGCATGTGGGTTATTATTCTGAATCTGGAGAGAATTTCATGGAAATATTCATGAAGTGAAAACCTTTCACGCAATTATTGACAGATTCTCAACAGAAAGCCAAGTAACTACTTAAATCTGCCTGCCATTTTAACAGTTGTGTGTGCCTATTGCAAAATAATAATTGTCCAATATATCACTTTGGGGAATGGTGAAATACCCTGGATAAATAAAACTGATAGGGTCAGTAGTTGACAGTAGACAGTCCAACACCCCATCAAGATCAAATGACAGCCATTATGTACTGATTCTCCTCAAGTTTTTTGTGATAAGAGCAACACAGTGAAGCTGTCCAGGCACGCTCTGCTGTCCCTGCGCAGATAAATGGCTTCCTCTTCTGAAAGGGCCCACTCCTCGTTTGGATAAGAATCGTATTCAGCAAAACACTTTCAAAAGCTGCACTTTCATTAATGTTCACTGAGATTTAACATTCTTGTTGTCACCCAAGTCAGTTTGGACACGGTCCATGCCCTGATGAAAGAGCTGAAGCGCCATTGTTCATGACAAAAAGTGGCTTTCGAGAGACATCAGTCACGCCAGTAATTATTTTTGCTCTGACATGAATGACAGAAAACAGATTTCTTTTTTATTAAATGAAAATAAAAAAACATGGTTTTGTGTCTAACCCAGTGTTTCATGTCAGAATTACAAAAGAAACATCAGAGCCGCAGACTCACATTTTTCAAATAAAACAATCCTTTTTTGTTTAAATTTACATAACTTTAAGTCTCACAACAGGCCATCCTAAACAGCAAGCCATAATTTAGAGTGAAAACAGAGTTTAATGACTATCAAAAGCAGATGGGAGAGGAATGTTTCAAATGTTGAAATGTCCAAATATAGACCTCTGCTTCTTTTTCGCTTATGTGAACTCTTAAAATGATGATGTCTTTTCAGACATTTTAGGTACCTGAGCAATTTTAGTGGTTCAATTGCACAAGAAAGTTTTTTTATTACCTACAGAAATATGCCATACATAATCCTTCCTTTCAGCCGTTTAAAGCCAGAAATGTCTAAGATATTTAATTTAGTGGAGATTAACATTTTTCATTGTTAGCAACCATAAACGGTAAGATTAAAAGCCCCCAAACTGAGGTCCCTGCTGTTTACACAGACAAAAGTTTAAGGTTTAGCTGTACTTAAAAGTGTCCAAATCTAGTCCAGAAGAAGAAAGTCTTCTTTTTAACCTGATTTAAAACTATCTTTATTGTTGCAAGCAATGATTTTCTTACATATCAGCTTACAGTTAAATTCAAAATTATATAAAACTTTTTGAAATTGGAACAACATAAGCTTTTACTTGACTGCAAATGTTCTCTAATGGCTTATTTTCTTTCCCTCAATGTAAACTTGCATCACAAGCACATAGGAAGTTTTACAGATCAGCTTCTGTCATCTTTAAACTATGGTGCATCATACACAACAGGTTAAGCTGAAAGTTATTGTACCAGAGAGAGCAATTGGGGAGCTTTTGTTACACCTCACGCAAAATCGCTGGAAACCAGATGTAAACAGGATTTGCAAGTTCTTGTGCCAGATTTTTCCTCTGAATGTCTGAAAGGGTGAAGTGGGATACATGAGTGTATGATGCATGCACCCTTATTCATAGATAAGCCAGGGCGGCTGTGGCGCATGTAGTAGAGCGGGTCAATTCCTAACCAGCAAGTTAGCGGTTCAAATCCCGGCTCAGGCGTCCACATGTCGAAGTGTCCTTGAGCAAGACACTGA
>JBAMHV010000008.1:15437351-15448860 GCA_037177535.1 Pseudomugil gertrudae
TATATATATATTTAGGTGTGTGTGTGTGTGTGTGTGTGTGCACATAAAAAAACAGAAATTCCTATCTTGAAATGCTAACGCAGTTGGCAGAAAAAAGGCTTTTCTATAATTGCACAAGTGTTTTAATTTCTTGTAGTTTCTCTAAGTATCATGCTACTAATGTGGCCTTGACCCCCATCCATGCATGATAACAACGACATTACAAATTGGCTGATTGTGCACTTAAGACTCATTATAAAAATTAGTGTTGGTCTGACCATGACCTTTCAGTCTGTTTGATAAATTACAGACACAATGCAAAATAAAAAGTAAAGCATTGCCTACTACTGGTAGGAATGCATAAAAACAAGTGTTGCTATTAAACTACCCATCCATCACCTGGCCCTTTAGGGTTTTGGTGAGGTCTGCTTAATGTAAGCTCTATTCTCTTACAATGATAAGACTTATTGAGCACCACAAATCTAAAGACCTCTCTCAAGCTCATCCACGTTGTTTTGCAAAATGACTGTATCAGTGATCACATCCTCAATACAGGTCGGGCAATTCCAGTTGCGAAGCCGCATGGAGGATTTATTAGAACCAGATGGGCTGTGCTCCCTTACGAGCTCAGCCGAGTTGAAAAACACTGGGCTGGCTTCTCTCAGGCTTGCTTTGGGGGAACGGAGAGTGGCTGGTCCACCCATTTCCTTTCCTTGCCCTTCCCAGGCATGTCAGAGAGGAGCCAAGCCAAAAACATCAAACCTGCAGTGGCTTTTGGACAGGCCAGGACTCAAACAGTGTGGTAATTACGGATGGCAAGAGGGAAGGTGTGTGGTAGGGAAGACAGGGGTGCCAGGCGGAATTATCCTGTGCCAAAGGTTTTAAAAGAGCCACAAATGAACTAAAAGAAAATAAACAAACAGATTACTAAAAGACCTTGGCCCTTGTTTTCTCCTTCTGTCATACACTTGGCACTGACTGTTATAGCAGAACTAACCATGGTGGGGGTTCTTGATAGTCTCTGATAATTAACAGTGACACAAAATCTGTTAGGTCACTGTGCTTTAAGTAGAGAAAATGATGAAGAACAGTCAGCATCAATGCCACCTAATTCCTTGTCTATGTTCTGTATCCGTGAAGCTATTTTCCTGCCTTGAATATATCCACAACAAGCCATATTCAAAACTGTCTCTTAAAGGCCTTTAGTTATTGCCAACAGCAATTCACACTTGCCCTACAACTAATTTATTTCTGTTCTCCCACCTGTTTTACATCAGCCAGACATACTTCTGGTATCCCTCCACATCTCTTAGTAGAAGCAACCACTGTATTCCCATGGCCCAAACCTGGTTGGCAGAAGTGCAGTTAACATAGTTTTTTTTTAAATGCTGCTCTTTTACTGTGCAGGAGTTTAGCAATGTATCTGCACATGGTGAAGCCACAAAACCTGGACACATTTAATTTATCGACAATGTTCAGGCTCTCTGCAAAATAGGATCTTATCAATTCTGGATCAATATGTCTGCAATCAGCTCTCATAGCTTTTACAATCAAAACAAAACTCACCAATTCACACTTTTCATCAAGCCACAAATCCCCTTTCCCCCTCACAATGATTTAACTATTATTCTGACCTTGCTACTTAAAAAAAAAAAAAAAACAACAGCTAGTAAAAAATGTTGTTACAAACACAGTGTACTTCTCACAAGAGTGCATTCTCTTTCCTGCTACAGCAACACCTCTCCCTTGCTATTGTCTCCGCTGACCACACATAGACTGCACCAGCTAAACACTATAAGAAAAATGTACTCAGAAAAACAGAGAATGTTCTTGCAGAAAATTAGCAAGGATATTTCCATTCATCCAAAAATGCAAAAGTGTGTACTTTCACATTAAATGCTCTATATGCTGATTTAGTTACTTGATTTAAATAAATCAACCTTCAATGATGAAGTGAGGATTACATTACAAACATAAATTGTCTTGTGTTGTAACGTTGACACACAGTCTTATTGGATCACTTTTCAGACTGGTTTAGCCATCTGACAATAAAAAAAATAATAAAATAGACTGAAAACATCTATTTTTTAAAAGAATAGGACTGTATCAGTGTTTGTCGATCCTGGTTCTCAATCAACTACCACTAGTTACCTTAACATTCGCCCCACAATCCACCAAAGAAAACAACAGCAATAAGAACAAGACATTTGGCTAATTTCAGAAAGTAAGTTGTCATTTCTGTGCTTTAATGACAAAGAAAAAAATCAGGGTGCAAAAACTACACAATTTGTGGAATAATAAAATTTAATGGAAATGTTTGCAAAGCTGAAACAATTTATATAAATGTATGTTGCCAATATTATTTACCAACATTAAATTAATTAATGAATTAATTTTAGAATCTCTTTGGGCTATAAAGATGACCTGAGGAAGGGCATTTGTTGAAATCAAAAGGGAGGTGTCTTGATCTCTGGTTTCCTCACTCCACATATCAAAGTCATCTTTTGTCAAGCCACAGAACCCCAATGTGCTTCAGATGTGATCATTTGTGTGTGACTATGTTCATAATAGAGTAGGTGCTGCACAGTCTGCAAGACTGTACAGGTTAAGATGCATAAAAGTCCCTGAGGGGACGATGCCTCCAAACTGGCAGACAGGTGTGGTGGCCCTGCCCTCAGGCCCCCTCTTCTTTGGTCCCCTCTTCAAGAAGGGGACTGGCAGATGTGTTCCATCTATAGGGGGATCACACTCCTCATCCTCCCTGGTAAAGTCTATTCAAGGGTCCTGGAGAGGAGGGTCTGTCGGATAGTTAAATCCCAGATTGAGGAGGAGCAGTAGCAAGGCTTACATTCTGATGGTGGAACACTGGACCAGGTCTTTACCCTCTTCAAGGTCCTGGAGAAAGCATGGGAGTTTGTCCAACTTGGACTTGGAGAAGGCATCTGACAGTGTGTGTCCCACCCCCCTGCCAAGGTTGCTCTTTATCACCTATTCTGGTCATAACTTTTATAAACAGAATTTCTAGGCGCAAGCTCTTGCTCGAATGTTTTCACAACCAAGTGTAAAGTGGCTGGGGTAAAGATCATCACCTACAAATCTGAGACAATGGTCCTCGGCCAAAAACAGGTGTCCTCTCTGGGTTGGGAATGAGGTCCTACCCCAAGTGGAGAAGTTTAAGTATCTCGGGGTCTTGTTCCCAAGCGAGGAAAGGACGGAGCAAAAGAAGGATAGGTGGAACGGGTGCAGCGTCTGTAATAAGGAGGACTCTGTAGTGGTGAAAAGAATTTAAGCCATGCTCTCAATTTATGGACTGATTGATGTTCCTACCCTTACATATGATCACAAGCTGTGAGTGATCAAAAGATCACGAATGTAAGGGACTGAAATGAGTTTCTCTCACAGGATGGCTGGGCTCTCCCCAGGGAGGGGTTAAGAGTAGAGTAGCCAGATGAGGTGGCTTGGGCATCTGGTTAGGATGCCTCCTGGATGCCTCCCAAGTAAGGTGTTCCAGCACATCCCTGCAGGAGAAGATCCCAGGGAAGACCAAGAACACGCTGGAGGAATTATGTTTCTTAACTGGCTTGGAAACGCCTCGGGATCCCTGCTGATGAGTTGGCAAATGTGGCTGGAGAAAGGGAAGTCTGGGCTTCCCTACTTAGCATGGTGCCCATTCAACCCAACCCCAGACAGAAAGTGGATGGCATGAAAGTGTGTGTTAGTGGGAATTCCTGAGTTGTCCACAGGATTTTTAAGAAACTATAAATGTTATCAATTTACAGTTTACAATTTTAAAACAAACTAAAAGACAAAGCAGACATGATAGTGGAAAATAGTGAAAACTTGTGTGTCTGAGAATCTGGTCAATAGTTCAGGAGCATCATGAGAAACTGCACTTTTACCATTTTACTGTACAAATCCGACATTAAAGACAACTATGAGACATAGACTTAGACTTTATTGATCCCTTTGGGATGACTCCCTAAGGGAAATTAGACATGCCTTGCATGGCTGTTGTTGTGAGGGTTAGTACGACACCTTTTGTACAACAGTGTCGAAACAATCATCTCATTGTGACCACAATTCCTTTCAAATCATAGAAATTAAGTATATGACAAAAATAAATACAGTTCAGGTTATACATGTACAATTGAATTTACCCACCCACACCATTGGCTTCACTTTTAAACCCAGATGCTATGCTTGTAAGATGATTTATTCTTACAGTCTAGACTTAATATTTAGTTTACATAAGTTTACATTTCTCCCAAACAACAATTCTCAAAATTGTTTTGGATATTTTACACTGGCCAGATATCAGGTTTATCTCATGTGAAAGTAAAATTAACTTTGTGTCCAACGTGATTATGTGTCATATGAAACTATTACATTAGCAGTTAATAAAAAAGGCTTCTGTGCATAGCACATTCACCCATGCATTTGTTGCAGCTTTGATTGGTACAGTGACTGCATGTTTGACTACAAAACGGTCAGTTAGGTTTAATAAAGCTGGAATGAGCAATGAGACAGAGCTAAATTTTCCCATTTTCCCGCTGGTTCCTTTCTGACATGCCTACATGAATCACAAACAATATTAAGTGTTGCAGAAAATTAACCTTAAGAATGATTCACTTTCTCCAATTTTGGGTGCAAGGCACTGCCAAAGTTTATTTGCTCATTAAGAGCCTTGCTTATGATCCTTCACAGGGACCAGAAACTATTCAAAGATATTTCCAAACAGGTGGAGAAACTTATGAGCATGGGTGGATTTCCTGAGAAGAAGCATAAAACAGAGGAGAAAATGGAGAAAAGGAGTGCAGCCCTGTTACAAGAATCTTGTGTTTTCTCTCGTTTGTAGTAAAACAGTGGAATAATATACCCTTACACAATTTTTTGTTTTGGGTGGGCTTACATATCCCCCATGAAAATATAAACAGCTGCTGTTCGGGGAATGCCGAAACATAATTCATTGCTTGAGGAGAGTATTTTCCTCACAGTCGTCATTATTTTACCTTGACAAGTGCATGTCTCTGAAGGATCATGTTAGAGTAACATTGGCCAGAGGTGAAGGTGATTTACTCCTAAAGCTGTTCAAAATGAGATGGTCTTTTGTTGAGAGACACAGATTGAGGAAACAGGTAAGTATCAAGGCCAAATCCCAACTTACTTTTTTTATTAGCTACTGTTTCTTAAAAGCCAAGGACAGAAACATGTTTAAAGTAGAGGCTTTTCGGGTCCAGATGAAATCAGACTAAAAACAGTCCGGTGTACATTGCAATGCCTGCCAAATACCAGCCGAGTAATAGGCAGTAAAACTAAGCTGTTAGGAGGGTGTTTGTCTGTGATAGGCGACTCAGTGGGATGACCATCAGTCAACTACTGTTAATGCTTTTGACAGTGTCAGGGCATCCAGAGGTCATGTGAATAACAACTGTTCAACTGTTTGAGGTAAAATTCATTAAAGTTAATAACAGCTCTAATGAGGAGCTCAAACCTTTGTGAAATATGCTAAGTCCTTCTTTATCCTTGATTTTTTTTTTTTTTACACATGTCTGTCCAGCATCTCAGCAGGCAGAATGATGATCTGGCTGCTATACTGTACTGAGCAATTTTGCTTTGCCAACAAGATCTTCATGTATATTTGTATATACAAATATATATTTGTATATACAAATATCCTCTTGATAATCAGAATTCTTTATTTATTTTATTTTTATTTTAAATGAATACTTTTTGCTGGACCAACCAGAAAAGATAGAGAGAAAGAAAAAGACAACACAACCCCAACAGAAGAAAGACAGACACAACAAAAGGAGAAACTACAATCAAACCAGATACCATTCCATCTACTACACCTGTATATAAAACAAAGGATATCATAAGATCCCGCAGAGTCAGAGATCAGCCACAAGAGCGCATGTTAAGTATGTCTTATCCTGAAAAAACCTAAAGAACAGCTCCGTGACTGTGTCGTCATGCAGAACGTACGGGGTGAAAGATGCCCACAGAAATGTGATCATGCCAAGACGACCCCTACTACCCAAAGGTCAGAGGTAGGTCAGGACCACCAGAGACCAGGGTCAGTGGCTGCCAGCCCCGAACAAGGACCCCAGCCACCTCCTCCGGGGCAAGCGTAGCATCCGCTCAGGAAACAGCAAAGGGAGGTCCCAGCCAGAGCCTTCCACAGTCAGTGGGAACGGGCCCCAGCGGGCCCAGGTCGGGGATCACCAACCCCCCCGGGCACCGGCCGCCCACTGCAGGCAGAGCGCAGGCCCAGGGCCCTGAGCATTCAACCCCCCACCCACCTTATAGGCAGAGAAGCCAACCAGCACCCACGAAGGGCTAGGGCCCCCAGTCCGCCAACCCTTGGAGGCCATTCCACACCCCAGCGCACCAGATGCACGCCCTGGGAGTCCTCTCCATCCACACACTCATCCACACACCCAATCATCCAATCAATCCACACCACCCCTCCCCCTGCACATACATACACAAATACACATGCCCAACCATCCATATGCCTCTCACCACCTATCTCCCCATACATATACACACACCCAACCACCCTTCTCCCTCCACCTCAAAACCCAGACCTCTCCAATCATCCATACAAGCCACAGCACACCACCTATCTCCCTACACACCCATATACTCATCTCCCCACCCCCTGCTTCACATCCACGCACAGCCTTCTCCTTCCCCTCCTCTCCCTAGTGGGCAAGGGGACAGAAAGGCCAGCAGCACCCCCCACCACCACCGCCCACATGCAGGGAGCCCAGCACCCCCCAGGGTCCCCAACAAACCCCCATCGACAAGGCCAACCCTAAACCTAGGTCCCTAGGACCATGCAACCCCAGGGCCCTGGCTGTACCCAGGAAATGGGGATGTATATGACCCCATATACACATTACCCTCTATCCTTGAATTAAAAGAGAGTAGAAAAAAAGGATATATTAGTTTTGCAATAGTTAAAAGTAAGACAAAACAGCACAACAAAAATGTGTTTTGGGAGCTAAAACAATGCAAAACCAAAACTTACCCTCAAAGCTGCAAAATCACAAAATAAAGATCTCCTGAAGCTTCCACTCCGGCCTTTTACTGGAGGCCCCTCTCACAAGACAAACCAACATTAATTGACATGCAACATCCAAAACACAAAAACATTGATGTACACATCAACCCACCAATAAAAAGGCGATGAAACATTTAACATGGCTTGATGTATAAGTCCTTAAAAAAATTTGTCACATCAACAAGCAACACGCCTAAAGGTATCTACACCTGGTACATGCCAGGTACCAGGTGTAGACCTTCTCACTAGAAGGCATAGACTACACATAAACCTGTCTGAACAGAATTGTCTCATCACTGGGCATATATGTCCCAATTCTCCTGTTTTCCTGTTTTCCCCACACTTGTAACCTACACACTCAAACACTTACATGCCCTGCAGGTGCACACTTAGTGGAAGGCCATAGAATGTAGTGTGGGACCTTTGAGTAATACAAATGGGAGCAAATGGGATTCAGTTGGAAGGATGCCCATAAGGTGTGTGTCAAGCACACCTGATACAACGAATCAAGGTTTTCATTTGTTGCATTAGGTGTGCTTGAGCTGGAGCATAATTCACTTATGACAACATCAACACAGAGGTTGATGGATTTGAATAATCAAGTCATTGTCAAACAGAGATTTGGACAGGAGTTATTGAATATTTTGTAAACTATACTTATTTGGTTTACTTTATTAAATGTGGGTGCTCATGAGGCAAAGTCTGAACAAAGACTTACTTAACATTTATAGTGTTTGCGGTAGCTGCAAATAAACTATTGTAATTACTATTAGTCACTTTTTGTTTTTTATTTTATTTTTCTAACAAAACAACATTAGGTGTTTTTATTTTTTTTGTTGTTTTTGTGGCAAGTTTATCCACGTCATGATCAAAATGGTCATGAAGCAGAGCTCATCATCTGTTTTGAATGCAGCCTGGAGCTGGGTGCTGCATGACAGGTAGTGATAGGACTTATGGTTATTTGAGGGGAGCCATTCACTTGAAAAAGTTGTTTAAAAGACTGGCTCTTTTATGATTTCCCCCTTTTTAAAAAAAATCCATGTTTTAATCAAAATAAACATTAGAATGAGAAATACATTACAATTTAAGTCATTTTAAATGTGTTTATTGGTGGCACATTGGATATTGTCCTATTTGTTTTATATGTGGGCTGAAGTCTAGCCATAATAGGTGAGAGACAAACCGAGGACACGGTTCTCTCTACTTCATCTCTTTCCTTTTGTGTTACTAGCAAAGCAGGCATGTACAGCTCGTACAGCTCAAATAACCTCCTCCTGTCTGACACGAGAATAATGCTGCCCCAAAAAAAAAAGATTACTTTTTAAAAAGAGTCGATTCCCATTGTTCATAGTGCAGAGTTGCTTAAAATATTTGATTAGTTTGCATCAAGAGAAGAGGGTTATGGCAGCACCCGCTGCTGCTGACTGAGAAAAGTAAACAATGTGGGCTTTGAGTTCACTTAACAAAAGTATTCAATAACACAAAAAAAATTACTAGTTTTGTTGCAAGTCATTTCTCATAAACTAGAGGGGTTTAAAAACGTGCTAAATATAACGCCAGAGTTGTTCATTGTTAGCGGATCACTGATGTGTGCACCAGTGTTATAGGGAACCAAGAAATCGTGCACCAACAACCATTCCACGCTGTTTGGAATTCAAACTGGGATTTTTGTTACCGCAGTAATTTGTTTGTAATTAATGCATTGAAGTTTCACATCTACAAATTACATTTGACCTACAACAGGTTAGATTATATGAAATACAAAATAAAAATGTGAACAAAAGTTCAAAGATGGGATTCCAACATCTTGTGAATATGGAGAATAAAAGTAGCAAAAGGCTCAAAGTTAGTGTAAAGACATGTCTACAGCTGACAAAAAAATACACAAATCACTTGCAACACGCAGATAAATGCTGAAGCATCTCCTTGTATCCCAAAGGCTGGTGCAAGTCTTTAAGTCAAAGCAACAGCAAACCTCTTGATGTGGTCTGTCATTTCCTCTGAGCCGGCCTTGCTACAGTGCAAGGATTTTCAGGACTGTGGGAAAAACCAGTGTGAAAGGGACAAGAGGAAATGTGTATTTATCTCTGTTGGTGGGGTATGGTTTCTACTTTGATCTGTCTTCAGACCAGCTCTTGGACTGGTTGCCGAGCAGTTAAACCATAAGGTCTCTGTGTTAGCCACAGAGAGTTTGGTGTAATGTTTGGGCAGCTCTTTTGTTAATAATAAAAAAAAATCTGTTTTCTGAAAATGTTTTTTTTTTTACGTGTCTTGTCCAGCATTAAAGCACACAGAATGATGGTCTGGCTGCTGTATTGTGCTAAACAAATTTGCTTTTCCAAGAGGATCTTCCTGTATATATGTATATACAGAGATCCTCTTGGTCATCAGAATTCTTTATTTATTATTTATTTTGGATTAATATTTGTTCCACATGATTTACATTTTTTGCTGGATCCAGACCGGAAAAGGAGAGAGGAAAGAAAGACAGCAGAGAGGAGAAAAAAGAAACACAAAGAGAAGAAAGAGAGACACACCACAAAAGGAAACACTGCAATCCAACCAAACGCTATTCCATCCACCACACCTGTACAGAAAACAAAATAAATATCTCACGGGGCCCCACAGGAGGTCAAAGATCTACAAGTGCCACATACACCATAGATGGACAAGCTGAGCGTCCCGGGCCCCGAAAACGAGCCCCCACCCCCACAGGCAGAGAAGCCAGCCAGCGCCCACGAGGAGCCGGAGGCCCCAGACCGCGGAGGCCAGTCCACACCCCAGCGCACCAGACCTCAACCCCGGGGATCAACCCCACCCACACACCTAATCATCCACACATACCCCACCACTCCTCCCCCGCACACACACACCACATGCACCCCCCCATCCTTCTCCCCCCCACACACACACAGACATACACACATACCCCACCACTCCTCCCCCACTCACACACACCACACGCACCCCCCCAACCTTCTCCCTACATACACGCACAGACATACACAGATACCCAAACATCCCCCCCTCCCCCAAGCACACGTATACACACACACACACACACACACACACCTAATCATCCCCACACACCCCATCATATTCACCCCTTACCCCATATCCACACACTCATTTTCACACCCTACCTCTTTGTTAAAATCAGTTTTCTGTGGAATAGTAACAGGTGAAGTCAAGCTGTAGATGACAGAGCGATGACCACAAAATGTCATAAGTTAATATATGTTCCCTTTACATCCAAACAGAACTATTATTTATTATTGATCACTTATTGATAATTGACAGGCTTAAATAGTCTTATTGACAAGACAAATTTTGGTCAATACAGATGAACTATAAACTAAGGTTCATAGACTTACAGTAAAGGATATGATATCATGGGGTTTGGTCTCTTTTTAGCTATTCATCTTTGCTCCATCTCCAAATCTTAGTCACAGAGCAAATAATCTTTTATTTGCTCTTCTCATTCAGCTAGGAGTGGCTGATTAAATGATCCATTTCCCATTGTCTGGAAAATGTAATATTTAATTGAAGCACAAGCTGCATGTCAACACCTCCCCCAGTATGCAGAATGAGATAATATAGTGGTGTTCACGTGTCATTGTGTCTTCAATCTGTGAACAACCCACACATAAGTCTCACACTCACACAAGTTATTTTCCCAAGCAGCGCTCTATACCAGGATGTGTGTTTCCCAGAATTCAATTGCGTCTCATGTTTGGTAATCATCTCCTCATGCATGCATATCTACGCTCAGGATTTCCACCTGTGGGTACACCCAGGCCCTGTCCACCTCATTCTATATGCATACGGAGGAAGTCAGTCAGCAAGAGTGCAAGTGGCACATGCTAGCTAGTGAGTGGCCTGGGAGCAGATTAGCTGCTTCTGTGTCTATCTAGTGTTGACAGTTCACACAGGCCCTTTTTTCCACTACCTCTGGGCGTATCAACACACTGCTTCCCTTCTCAGGGGATTCTATCTCTTGGTCTCAGGGCTAAAAATGTCAATACATTCTGTGTAAAAGGCTAGAACATAGACGTAGCTTAAAATTTAATGGTATAATGATGAATATAAATGAAATAATTAAAATAATTTATTTATCCCAGAGGGAAATTCAAATGGATGACTATTCAGCTGCAATACTATTCCGCTATAATTTATTTGATGTAACATTATTTAGCTGTAGAATTGTAGAATTGTAGAACTGATCTGTGCTATGATCACTTTGATTCCAAATAAAACCTAAGAAACCTAAGAAGAGCAAGGAGAATGAAGCAGAATGAAGAATTATTTTGCTTCTTCTCTTTTATTCTGCCTCTCCCCTCTCTTTAAATGTATATGTGTATATATATTTGATGCAATCTTATGGTTTCCCTTATCTAGGCTATTTTGATAAATTGGCTCAAATAAGATGTGAAGCGCCCTGAGATGACACTGTCATGAAGT
>JBAMHV010000008.1:15484087-15495123 GCA_037177535.1 Pseudomugil gertrudae
ATTATATTATATTATATTATATTATATTATATTATATTATATTATATTATATTATATTATATTATATTATATTAATAAATGTAGAAATATTTATTTAACTAAATATATACTCCATAAAAGCATTTTATGAACAAGAATAAAATCAAATTAGGTACAGTTATTTTATTTAATCCAAATATTGACAGTAAATATGTATCTTAATATTAAAACCCACTTATGAAAAGTGTTTTTTTTATTTGTTTTCAAAATGAAGAAGTTAGTACTTGATAAACAAAAGCAGACGCTGATACCACTCATGCCACAGCTTCAGGAACACAATCCCAAAGTTTTATCAGGTTTGTGAAAACAAATAGTGTCAAGCAAATCTATGCAAGACATCATATTCAGACATATGTGAATTAACCAGTGTACTTCATGGTCTTGGTTTTGGTCGGCTCTCCTCTCTTCTCACGCCTTCAAACACCTCTGAAATTGTCATTGTTTTTCATTTTTTAACCCTTTTATAAACTCTTTGAAGCGTTGCAGACTCATATGGCTACATTTTAAATCTCATCAGCATCAAACTGTGTTTATCCACACTTGTTATTCTTAAATTTGACTTTTGTTGAGCTATAGTCTCTAATGCTACACTGATGAACTGTATTCTTACTGTGTAAGAGACCTGTTGTGTTTTAAGTTATTATGAGAGTTAAACAAAAAGTCGCTCTTGTCATATTGGACACCAATGTGTGCTTTAGGAACGTTTTCTCTTTTTCTCTTAAGCTTTAAGCACTTGAAGTTGTACATTCAAGAATAAACCATCAATTTGATAATAAGCAATCTATAATCTATGAGAAAAGTTAGAATACTGCTGTCATTATAATATTAATTAGCAACAAATGATAATATTTTTCCATAATGACTTGCAATGATGTGTTTTAATTTCACAAAAATCCAAATCAAAACTGCACAAAGTGTAAAATCCCTCCTGCTACGACTGACTTTAAATCCACTGTCCCTTTGTCCTCAGACAAGTCAGGCTAGCTTTAGGAAACTGTTGTTCATGTTGATAAATATTGATTGGACAGCCCACAGCCAGGAAAACATTACAGTTTTCCCCTGTAAGACATCATCTGACATTGCTGTTGTTACAAGGACTGGCATCATGCGACATCCAAAAGACTGTTTAAAATTCATTAGTTGAAAGGAATGTTTACTGTTGAATAATTATTTTTCAATAAATAGAAATAGGTTTTCATTGAAAAAGCATGGCTTATTTAACATATTAGTTAATAATAGTCCCTACCATGCTTAAACAAAACAAACAATAATTCCTGTGGCACAAGTTTACAGCTCACCATATAAGCTGCTTTAGAAACGTAAAGCCAGTGAGTTAATACTAAAATATAATGTGATTTTTTCTGTCCTCAGACAGTTTTGCCTTGGAGAGTTTTCAGAGAGCTGTGAGGTAAAGTGATACAACACGGCGGCGTTAACATCTCGACAACTCTCCTTGCTGCCACCAATGTCATCGCTGGAGTTTTATCCAAATGCATTTTTTGAATAAAGTTGATGTGAGTAGACTGGGGGGCTGTGGAGGTCTGTGTTTATGTAACAAATCAAGGTCCACCATGTGACTTGATGAGCCTCCTCCCCTCGGAGAAAAGAGTGACACAAGACACCAGAGCAAAAAGCATGCAACTTAATGCTTGGACTCCTCCTCTCTTATCCTCTCCCACCACTATCATTAAACAACCCTCACCAGGCTGTGAGGGGCTATCCCATAGGCAGCCTGTGAGTGGTGGCAGTCCCATCACATTTGTTCACTTTTCTCCCAGTTTCTCAGCCGAGCCTCTCCTACCCCGGGGCTCAGTGCGTCCCGTGCCAGTTTTACTAAGGCTGGACTCCAATGAAGCGACTGAGATGAAAAGCCTCGAGGTGGATGCCGACAACTTTCCTAAGCAAGAGCACTGCATCTCTCACGTTTGAGCCAAGCAACTTGTTTTGAGTGTGAATTTTATTACATTCAAACATATTTAGAAATCCTTTATGATTCTTGTTTAGATATGTGATTTCAACTTCATTGTGGAATCTACTACATTGTATCAATTTCACCTAAAATTACATTTATGTTAATTTGTTAACTGTTAGATTTTAAAAAAAAAAATTTTGGGAGCAGCACTAAAGCTGCAGGGAATGATTTTACAAACACTAGCCTGCCGAGGTTTTCCTGCAGGGTATAAAATAACAACTACCAAGCAACCATCCATATAAACAAAATTACAAGTCTTAGCTCGTGGAGCTTCAGGGTTTTAACCTTTGACATTATCTTGTCTTAACAATCCACGTCATTGACTGAGTTGAGGCAAGGCCAAAGGAGCAACGGACAAAGGGAGGGTCATTTGGACTATCAAAGATGCATCATTACAACTTCTTTTTCATACATGCCTTAGTAATGTTCCCCTTCTTCAACTGAGTGAATTCTAGACACTAATAATGCTGGTAGCAACTCTGTAGGATTTCCTGCCCATATCAGCAACATAATTATTATTTTTATGTATATTTATGCAAAAAGCTCAGATCAAAACAATGTATATGCAAGTTAATGCAAGTGACATTTTAAGCGTGGCTGCTAAGTGAGATGCCGAAAAAGAGGCAAACTTCAGTATGTCTTATTCAGTAACATTTTTTAATAGAAAATTCAAGCCACAAGGTGGCATTAATACACTAAGTTGAGAAAGACACATTGAGAACTTTCACAAAGATTTTGTAATATTTGCCTTTCAGAGGCACTTTCACAAACAGGTCAAAGACCTATCTAGACTGTTAAGCACCAGGTAAAACGAATACCATGTATATATATATATATATATATATATATATATATATATATTTGTGTCTGTGTAAATTACATTTCTGAATAAATTAATCAAACATTAATAATGTAACCTTATTTTTTTATTCTTTATTGCTGATACCATTGTATTGCTAACATTTTTCCTTTAACTACAGCAAGATAAAGGCCAAAAATCCATTAATCTAAATAGAAAAGCAACAATTTGCTTATGCAGCAGTCATACTTTTTTTTTATCATATTGTATTTATAGAGATGAGACAAAGGCAAATGATACCTAGTCAGAGTCATTTGAACTATCAGAAACACAATATAACAGCTCCTCTTTTCATATACATGTCGTAATGCTGTTCCACTTCGCTAACTGAGTGAACTCTAGACACTGATAACTCAGATAGCAACTCAGCAAGACTCCTTCAGCAATATAGCCTACTCCCTCTTTTTGATGCATACTTATGCAAAAAGCTTAGGTCAAAACTGTCTAAGTGTCTGTACTGTGGTGTAGACTTGTTAGCAAATCTGACCTCTGATAAGTAAAGGCCATCTGAAAAGTCTTGGGTTGGTTTTATTGACTTTCTCTGTATTAGCCACACAGTAATTTTATGTGAATGAGCTTTTAAGGTTTGCTCTTGAGTCAACACTCTTGCTTTTGGAAGACATAATTTGTACACTGCAATCATTTAGTTCCCTCGACTACAATTGTGTCCCTCAATATAAAATGTAGGCAGGTTTCAGTACTATAGCTAACATTTTAGATAATCTCAGATGCTTGCCAAATGTTTAAGTAATGTATAGCCTTAATATGGCACCATAACTTAAAGATGAAATCTCAGCAACAACATTCCAATATATGCATGTGGTGAACACTAAACCATAGAAAAAAAGTCTTTCTTCCTAAAAATGTTACAGAGATATCCTTCTGAGGGTCTATTTTAATCCACTCTTTTGAATAAACATTCCTATTGTTTTCTGCCACTTTCATTTATATCAACTTCTAAATATTCTACTATTAAAAGTTAATACATTTCAACATGTAAATTTGCACCATTGGAAATTTCATTAGAATTAACACTGCTGCGCATGAAAAAATGAAGGAATGACAGGAAGTCCTTACCTGTTCATGTGGATAAAGCAAGGACTTTTCTATGTTTTGTAGCACAACATCCTGGGCCGGCATCCAGAGACATAGTTTTACTGCTCCGACTCTCTAGCAGGATGATAGAAACAATGGGTTGTTTTTCTTCAAAACCATTCACCACCAAGTACAGGGAGACCACTCAGGAGACCAGAATCCTTGCTAAAGGCCCCATTGTCTCACTGCTTGTCCAGTTTCATTGCTATTACTGTTAACTATGTCTTTATTTTAGGATGATTTTCACCATTGCCTCTTTCATTTGCATGAAATTCATGAAATTATGTGTGTGAAAACACACACATATTCCAGCTTTACTAACTACACAGTAATCTACAGGATTCTGTTCAAAAAGCTGATTATTACATGATATTGACAAGCACCCACATGTCTCTCATACACTCTCACATACCCTCAGATGTAATTAACATAAACTGTTGGGTTTTTTTTGTTGTTTTTTGGCACTGCCTGAAAACCTGTTGTAACAGAGCTTTTATTCCACAGTTCCCAGACTTACAACACTTCCCCTGCCATTATTAGATCTGTTAATATGTGGGCAACTTAATTCTCATCTTAAAATTCAGTTGTTTAAAATTACATTTGGGAAGTTGGTAGTGCTGATGTGTATCATTTTATAGAAATATTTTTTTTAGATTTGTTATAGTTGTGTGACTTCCATGAATTTTTATTGTAAAGCACTTTTTATTTTATGTATGAAAAGCATTATACAAAAAATGCTACTTACTAAATAATACATAGATGATTCAAAGTAGATGTAGTTATTTGTAACAGATTTGACTTTATTTTAAGTGTAAAAGGCTCAAATTAAAATAAAAATTATGTCAATTTGCAAATGTACTGTATGTATTTATATCTCATGATTTTTATAGTAATCAGGGTTTATGATTTATGTCTAATGCAACACAGTGAATGGGTGGCAGGTGAATGTTCTGCCACCAGGTTGCAAGAAGATACTGCTGACAATGCACAAGATTAAATATTATCAGGTACCACTATATTTTGTTGCACTTTGTTTTTAGGAGAATGATAATGTTAATATGTCAATTTGAGTCTATAGCTACAAAATAAGCAGCAAATAAAAACACCAACTGCAAGTTCACAGACATAAATCACATGTCTAACCAGTCAATGCACACCCCAACAAACTCACATATTGGACGTATTTCTTTGGTCTTTATATGTTTGAACTTACATATAATAAGCAGTCATTTTTTAGGTAGGATTGAACATCTTTTACCAAAGCATTTTTTTTAACATTGCAGTAAGTACTTCCATGTCGGTATTTGGACTTTTTCACTGCAGGGTGAAGTCCATTATTGTGTTGACATTCTGATAAGTGTAACTGGAGATGTATGGTTTGAAGTTAACCGATGATGAATCGTTATTGGAAGCATGCTGTTTTTTTCATTGCAGAAATAAGCAAATTTCAGTTCCAGTTGTGTTAATTCTCACAAAGCTGAATAATAATAACAATAATAATAATAATAATAATAATAATAACTTTAAATTAACATGTTTACTGTCATAGTTTGGTTTACATTTGTTTAGTTCCTGTTTTATTTTGGTAGTATTTCCTGTTTTGGTTTCATGTGTTTCTGTTTAACTTTCTAATTTCCTGTGTACTGGTTTCACCTGGTTTCATTTAGTATATTCATCCCACCTGCATCTTGTTTGTTTTCTGTGTATTTATACTGATTAGTGATTTATACTCCTGCATTCCATCTGCCTCTCGTCACATGTCTTCCCTTCAGGTCCACACATCTCGTCGTCTCACATCTGTGCCTCTGCAATTATTAACTAGTTGAACAAGCATACGCTGATTATTAGGTGTACTGTGGTGTAGCACAGATGAACTGTTGGCTCAATATTTTCAATGTAAATTAAATTGACCCCGTTGTATTTATGATACCAAGTCATTGTTCTGGTTGTTTCAATAAAACTAATGTTTTACCTTTTGACAACATAAAATGCTACCATCATCATATTGGGTTTGAACTGCCTAAATTTACCATTTACTGCTCTATTTTTTACTTGAAATAAAGGAGATGTTTTTTTGGTCATGGCTAATCGATGAGCCGCATTTTTTAAAAATGCCTTCTTTGTCTGCTGTTGTTTTGGGAAACTGTCCCAAGCTAGTTTTAACTGCATGATGCTTGTTAAAATGCTCTGGCAATTTGGTCTGCATAAATAAAATGCAGTGTGAAAGCAAAGCAAGAATCCCCAGACCAGTGAAACACAGTTCTTGGGACTATCCTGGTATGGTGGACTTTTACAAGCAGTCATGTTTTACATTTTACAGTTTAACATTAAAGATGCACTATATGTTAAGCTAAGTGGAAATGAACACACCACCAGTTCTAAACCTGCATTGTGCTGTTTAACCTGCCTACCTGTGTACAGCACTTTGTCTCAGCTGTGGTTGTTTTTAAAGTGCTTTATAAATAAAGTTGAGTTGAGTCGAGTTGAGCTGCATCATGGCTGGCTCAGCAACAAAACAACAATAGATTATTGCAGTAAGATAAGAAGACAGAGAGGAATAGTACAAGAGATAAGACAAGATAAAGTGCTTTTAACTTGCTGGAAAGAGTTTGCAGTAGAGGTAGGGTGTGTCACTCTACAACAGCTCTGTGGTACGCCTTTAAAATGCACATTATCACAAAACTACCAGCTAGAATTGTATGTCTCCTCATGGCAGGGCACAGCTAAAATATTTTGATGGGAATTTTATAACTAAAAAAGGGCCACATGGCACGGAAACCTTATGAATCAGTTATTAGAAAAAGAATGATGCAGGTTAAGGAAGTAATCAACTAATTATTGCAACTAAAGCTGTGATCTAACATAATATACAAGTAAAAATTCTTTAGCAATCAGCAAAGATTTTATTGTGAATTTATGAACGGTTTTCTACTATAGGATGCTCCTGTATCGTATGTTACTGATACTTGTACTTCATTGGCAGGGAGAAAAACCAAATTCCAAGTTTTATCAGCAGAGTAAGATCAGTCTGTCGTCACATCTATTCGGACAGACAAATATCAGCCATGTAGGTGGTTGGTGAGAGGATACTGCTTTATCAATGCTAAGTAGTGGGACAGTCAGATTCAAGGTATATTTTTTATATCACTATAACAGAAAATTTTATGTATAAAATATTTTGGAAGCCACAGGATGGTAAACACTAAAACTGAAGTTAAAGGGTAACAATGTCCCTGTAACTGACAGCAAAAGATGGTAAAAAATTAATTTCTAAGAAATTGAAACTATTTGGTAGCACTATGATAATATTGCAGTAATTAGTAGCTGCCTGGAAAATATATATACATGCTTAACTAAAGGAATCACTACAGTGACATAATGTCCTTATTACCATCTATCCATTTTATACCACTTAACACCCTGAAAACTCCTGAACGGAGTCGCGAGTGTGTTGGAGCAAATCCCAGCTGACATCAGGTGAGAGGCGGGGTACACACTGAACAGGTCGCAAGTCTGGGCTACTCCTGGGGTGGTGCCCTCTGTGGCCGTGGGTCAGTGCTCCTGGTGTGAATGTATCCCCAAGATACTGTTTCCTCTCAGCAGTGTCAAGCCAGATGTTTATTTTCTATATCAACATTCAGTAAAGAGACAGAAACTAAGGAAGGAAATTTGTGTTTGTTTAAATAGAAGGGCTTTTTTATTTTGGTGCATGTATATTGTATATTATGTATTATGTGGTGTGTGTTTCTAAATTAACACTTTGGTGTGTGAAGGCTTTAGCTTAATATGTTTTTATATATTTTAATATTTAATATGGAAAAATGTTTTTACTGTGTAAAGCATTCCGTGTTGCTGGTTGCATGAAACATGTTTTAGAAATAAAGTTTGATTTGATATGATTTGAATTGCTGTGGTGGACTGGCAAACTGTCCAGTGTCTACTTTGCCTTTTACCCGGTGATTGCTGGGATAGGCTCCATCTGAATTGGATGAAGTGGTATGGAAAATTGACAGATGGACATTAAAACCACAATGGTAGAAAAGCAGAATAGGTCTTTAGTTCATTGGCATTTTATACATTTATTTAGAGCCTTTTTAATACCTTTTTTTTCTGCAGTGCAGTTTTCCAACTGAGAACAAATAAAGTTATCTTATAATTTTGTCAGCACATAAAACAAATTTTGTTTCAATATAGCATTACCTCATTTTAATAGGTTTGTTGCTTATTTGGCTATTTTGGATCAAAGTCAGTGCATTTGTTTTAACAAGCCATATTTTCACTTTATTATCAAAAAAAGTGAAACTGCTCGACCTGATTTCTGTAATTAACGTGTCTGGGACTGACTCAGTGTACATATGACTTGGAGAAAAAACATGGAGAAGGCCAAAGTGTAAAGAATGAACTATTTATTTCTGAACTGATTTACAAAATCAAAGCAAAAACATGTAGATGATGTGATAAAAATCTGTTATGAATGCACCATGAAAATGAAAATAAACATTGAAAGAGAGAACATGAATGATAAATGTTATTAGGAGTCATTAAAGGTTGACAGTGAGTCAGCTTTACTGGTCTCCAATTTCAACAGTGAACTCTGACTTCATCTGTCAGAGAGAAGACCCACATATGGGATATGAGAAAAACCACACCCCAGCTGTTAACTGGAAAGTAATGATACCTTTTAGTCCACCTCCTTTTACTTTCTAACAGTTTTGAATCCATTAAAACATTTTTTTGTTAATTTACAACCAGAAATTTAAAAAAAACAATTAGAAAAAGCTATTTTTGGATTTGTGTATAACATGTAGTACAGCCCAATTATAAAACAAACCTTCTTGAGTTTTCAAGAAAAAGAGAAAGAGTTGTGTTAACCATTAAAAATGCAGAAAATAGCAAAAGTATTTGCTTTGAGACCTTATGATATTAATACTATATTGGCATTGATAAGTCAATTCATTGAGTAATGTTCAAGTAAAAGCTTGCAGGAAAGATCATAACAGGAACATGTTTTCTTCAGATGGTTAAAACCTCAGTCTGTAGCGAAACTGAACGTCGTTCATGGGCTGCATCGACCCAAAGCCCCATCGCCTATAGTCAATTTCAGGTATCTTCTCATCGGGATTCTTCAGCTCAAACTCAAAGTAGACCAACATGAGGAAGACAAACTGTTTCAGCTCATTTGTGGCAAAGAAACGTCCAGGACACATGGAGACTCCTGCACCCCATGGCATGTTATAGTACTTCACCTTCTTTCCTGCTTTGTAAAAGTCTGTCTTTCTGCTGCCGTCTGGGTTCAGAAAACGGTCATATTTGAATGAATGAGGATCATTGTGTACCTCTGGGTCAATATGCACTGCAATGTAAGGAAACACTGCCATTCTATCTCCCTGACGAATGAAGTATTCACGGCCATCTGCCATCTTGAGGGTCATATCCTGGAGTACTGCCCTTGTGAGGAGGGGGGCAGCTGTAAGTCGAAGGGTCTCTTCCACAGCACTGTCCAGAATCGGCGTTTTCATCAGCATTTCACGGGTCAGGTTGATTAAAGGGCCACCACTTTGGACTTCTTGGCCAGACTCCTTCAGAACTTTATCTACCTCTTCCCTCACTGCCATCATGGCTTCTGGGTGTTTCAAAAGGAAGAGGAGTAGCCAAAATGAAGAAGGCCCTGTGTTACCCTGAGAGGCCCAAAGAAGCACAAACATGTACTTGTTGATCATTGACTCATCCATACCAATTTCCTCTTTGGCCTGATGCATGTCCCACACCCAACGACTGATGTTGTCCTTAGCCTTCATCTTCGGCACCGATAGAGCCTTCCAGAAAAATTCCTGTAACCTGTTAGCCTCTCTTTTTTCCATTGGTGGGAGTACCCCATATGCCAGGTTAGGAAAGAGTTGATCATATTTCCGAAACTCATAAAACAAGGCTTCAGATTCAGTTCTGTCTTTCTCTTTGGCTGTCTCCCCGCTTTCGTCTGCTCTATACGGCACATTACCGAACAAGGCTAAATATCCAGCTCTGAAAACAATATTGTAGCTGTACATAAACAGTCCGTCTTCTTTCCAGGACCTTTGTTCTGCGCCCGAGGAAATGCTGTGCAACATCAGGTTCTGCAAATTACTCATCATGGCTTGTGTCATTACTTCCAGGCCTTCTCCCTTCAGATGCTTGTTACTGGACAAGTGCAGAGTGTTGTGATCATTCTCAACTGCTTTGTAACCAAACACTCTCTCAACCAGCTGTGCAGCAAAATTGTTAAAGTCCAGTTTCTCTCTACTTTCTTTAACAAAAGACCCAAATGACAGAGGGTCTTGAAGGAATGTAATGTAAAATCCTGCTATCTGAATTGTGAAAACATCACCGTGCTTTTGTTTCATCCTCTCTAAGAATTTCAGAGTGTTCCTGCGAAATTCAAGGACATGACCCAGCCAAGGAATGAGACCTTTGTCCAATGGAGGTTCTCCTGGTCGCCGCTGTCGAAAAACCCCAAGAAGGTACAGCCCTCCGAGCAGAGCGAGAAAAAAGGCAAGAAGGATCGGCAGCAGCAGCCCCATGACTGATGAGTGTGAAAGCCACAGAGTGAGCTGGAGTTTAAATTCACTTTCCAGATGATAAACAGACTTTTGCTCCTCCCCTCCCTAACTTTCCTGGAAATCCATGTGTAAAACGAAGCAGGAAGTGCAAACTAAATGATACCAGATGTTTTTTTTTTTTTTACATTTACTGAAAATGTTCAAACCTTTAAGAAATTGTTGCCACTAAACTAAACATCTTACAGTAAAAACAGACATGCCTGCTACATTTGTTATTACTACTGGACAAAAAGGATACATTGCTTTTATGGAATGATTTTAAGTTAGTTTAATTTCAGGAAATTACAGATCTGCCTCAAATTAGATGGAAGATTTAAAACAGTTCAAATATCACAAAGATGGGTTTATGACCTTCATGAGCCGCCACCTAACTGTGGTGGAGGGGTTTGTGTGTCCCAAAGATCCCAGCAGCTATGTTGTCGGGGGCTTTATGCCCCTGGTAGGATCACCCAAGGCAAACAGGTGTCTGGGGGAG
>JBAMHV010000008.1:15520466-15530871 GCA_037177535.1 Pseudomugil gertrudae
GTCCAAAGACATGCACCTTGGGGATAGGCTGATTGGAGACTCTAAATTACCCATAGGAGTGAGTGTGTGTGTGCATGTTTGTTTGTCTCTGTGTGTGTTGGCCCTGTGATAGACTGGCGACCTGTCCAGGGTGTACCTCGCCTCTCGCCCGTTGTGAGCTGGGATTGGCTCCAGCCCCCCCGTGACACCCGTTCAGGGAAAAGCGGTAGAAAATGGATGGATGGATAGTAATATTAAAATCCAATGAGCATAACATCTGTTTAGCATAGGCTACACAAGTAAAACTGGCAAGTGCTACTACTTATCTACTCATAAGTGGAGGCTCTACTACATTCCTTATCCTCTTCCTACAGATTCTATGCAATAATGGCCCCGGGTGGGTTTCTTCTGTAATACAGTCATGGTCAGTGGACAACCATGTAAAATGGAAATGTCAGACACTTAGAGACAGTTTAAAAAACAGACAAGTAATTTGACCTTTTGTGTTTCAGTCTTGGAAACAAAGCATGTTGGTTTCAACCCTTTTTTTGTCAATAAATAATCC
Organism: Pseudomugil gertrudae; assembly: GCA_037177535.1. NCBI lineage: Eukaryota > Metazoa > Chordata > Actinopteri > Atheriniformes > Pseudomugilidae > Pseudomugil > Pseudomugil gertrudae. The sequence continues at coordinate 15,521,011 of JBAMHV010000008.1, forward strand.
AACATAAAATATAAGGAAAAGTTGTCACAGAAAAAATAACATCTTCAACTCATATGAGTCTATCTGTGATTTATCTGTTTTTTTCCTTATTTTAACAGGTAAAATTATTTTTTTTAACAGTTTTGACTTTGAGTATGTCATCAGTTTTAAAATATCACTTGTGTGTTTTTAACACTACCCCCCCCCCTTTTTTTTTTTTTACAGTCATCAACACCACTTCTACCTCTTCCAGATTGTAGCTAATGTTCCCACACTGTGCTGCAACGTGATTCACCTGCACTTCCTTTTAACATGTAAATCATTAATTTATTGTCTGAATAAAATAGATCTGCAATGTTTTAGTCTGAATACCTGGTAATTCTCGCTCCACACACACCTTATAACCCTGTTCTGAGGTGCGTCTTCAGAGCGACTCGTTTTGGTGTGGTCTCTTTAAATGTGAATGAGGCCTGTCAAGCCCCGCTCCCCTCCAGGTCACAGGAAGTTAAACTCTACTCTATTCTACCATGTTTTTAGCTTGATAGCAGCAATACGCTAATCTCCTGGCAGAGAAACATTTTATTGGTAAGTTTATTATAAATGTCAACATATCAGATTCATTCATTTTATTACATGGAAGTCCACGACCTTATTTGGCAGACCCACAGCAAACACTGTGATGTAATAGATAAAGAAAGATAAAGATAGAAAATAGAGAAAATTAAACAGACTGAAAAGTATGACCATAAATAATATAAAGATATATGTGCAGCATCAGGAGGGAATAAATTGATGTTTTCTGTATTCCTAAACACTTAGAAGTGCACAAAAACGTGTATTTAACATGTATTTAACATGTATTTAAGGGCTGAAAAAGTGGATTTTGCATGATATATCCCTTTTAAATAAATATGTTTCTTTTTAACAGCAGGATTCCCTTTAAGCTGTTAAAATGTTGCTTGTAAACTTTACTTTAAACACTATTAAAATCTTTAAACATTATAAATCATTAATAAAAAATTAATGCTTTTTGTCAACATAAAAAAGTAACAAGTCAACAGGATAAATGAACCCAGAGGTACAGTATCTGATGTAATTACATGTTCTGCCATCAGATGTGGTTTCCTGCTGTAAAAAAGTTACATTATAATCTCAGTACTTTTATTGTGAGGGAGGAAGAAGTGATAGAAAATAATGTGTATGTATGCATTTTTCAAACAAAATCACAATCAGTGGTACTCAGGTACTGAAGTCATACAATATTTCAGAAAATCATATTTTACTTTTACATATTTTACAAGGTGCAAAGTAAAACAGCAAATGCTGGCAAACATCTTCGTTCTCAACATTCACATCCCAACCAGCTGCATGAAAGATCCACCTTAAGACAGTTCACTAACTGAGTTTACTGAGTTCATACGAAATGCTAGTAATAAGAGTTCATATAATAACATAATGTAAATTATGTAAAATTATGTAATAAAAATAATTACCAAACATTGGTTATTTTCTTGCATACACAGAGTGTTAAGCTAGAAAGGAACCCATACACCACAATCCTTTATTTGTCCCTGAATGGATAGAATCCAATTGATAAAGCATTGGTATTGTGATTGCATGCAACGGCTCAGACAAAAGCCAATGTCTGTGAGCTATTTTTGCACAGATATAGACAAGGGTTGTAATTATCAGCAAAATGCCTCAGGCTGGAGTTTCTGGCTGCTACAGCAGAATACATTTCTCCTTGATCAGAATAAGACAGATTCAATCATGCTACATACAATCTTCATCCATTAATGCAAATATTGCAAATTGCTTTAATTCTTATACTGATTTCAAGATGACATAATATTTCTAGTGAGATATTCTGCCTTCATGCCTTCAAAAGACATGGAGATTAAAAATTCTTTTTTAACATTTTTAGCAGGATTACTTTAATACATTTAAAAGAATTAAAGAGAACTACATACATCTCTGTTTTGGTGGTGGTGATGGAACAATGTAGGTCAAGTTATGGCTTGAAGAAAAAAAAATCCAAGAAGGCAATCCTTAGTGGTCCTTGAAACGCTACTTCAAAGTCTTCCTAATATGCCCACAAAGGTTCTGCAATATACACTAAAAATAAATAAACTAGAACAATCCTACAAGCTTGTAGAAAAATAGCACAACTATGTTTCTTAATTTTTGTAAACAATTTAAACATGAATGTCCAGTCTCATCTTAAGAGAAGTAAAATTACTTGCATATTTTTTGCCTGTGTGCTTAGAGTGTGTGTGTCTTGCAGAGTACGTGTATTTGTGGTGTCACCCCTCTTCTAACCAACATAGTTCCAGATAGCCAGCATTCTGCTCTGTTTAGACCCACATTCCTCAGCATCCATATTTTTATCACTCATCTCATTACCCCACAGCATCAAAACACTCACTCCACATGCTCTGTTTTAACAGCAATTAGTATCAATATGGAGCAGGCATGCAGAAAAGGAGTTCACAGACAGACAGCATCATCTGGAATGCTGTGTCACTTCCTTGAAATATGAAAATATGGGGAATACCATTCATTACAGTTTAAGGCAGATGTTACAATATGTATATTGTTCAGGCTAATATTGTGATGAAGGTGCATGTTCAGTTAAAAGTGCAGCCCAGCTACGTTCCCTTTTCTTTGGTCTTTGTGAGGACACAAGCTGTAGCCAAAAATTCCACAACAAAAGAGTATTTTTTATTGCTCATATGTTTTGGGTCTACATTTCTGATTTGGAAGTGCCACTGCATCACTTTTATCCAGCTATGAAACATTTCTGTCCTGAAAGGGTGATGATGGGTTACATTAACAGGCCACTCAATGTTTTGATGACCTAAAACAAATAACACAAATCATATACCGTGGTCTTTACAGTCACGAGACCTCTACACTGCTGAGTCGGTGCTCTCTACCACAAAAGCAAAATAGCAAATGTGCGAGTTAGCTTTGGAGGAGTGTTAGGATTCCTGAATCTATGCCAATCTGAACAAGCCTCTAATTAAACCCTGGAAAGTTTCCTAATATTGTCCCTACTCTTTATAAATGATCTAACTGAAGCTAACAAAACAGTTTTAATATTTAGCCTTTATTCCATATGTATTCTTCCTATATTCAAGCGAGTTACTTTTTTATTAGTTAAATGCAACATGTTTAAAACTTTAACTAAAAGGAAAAATCCCGGGAAAAAATAGGAGCAGCCAGAACAAACTGGACATAATTTCACAGGCTGAAAACAAGTGACTGCAGCCAAAGCAGTTTCACTTCAGTTTGTTTTTTTCTTGAGCAAGTGCCCATTGAAAACGCTGGACTCAGCATCAGCTTGGCTTATCATATTTTGCCACCCTGAAAGGATGAAGCTGTGATGATTTTTACAGGACAGCCTTCTGAGACAATAAAGAGGATGACTCACAGCCATTTGCTCCTCTGTCCCTGCACAGGACAGCCTAATCATGGTCAGCAGTACTACCCTCCCCCCATCTCTGAGTTAACTGCGTGTCCACAGCAGAATGAGCTGGCTGTAAACTACACCAAGTCTGTTAATTAATTAATGTACCTTAACTGTGGGGCTGGTTCCCTCCCTTGTAGTGGAGCAGTTGTTAGCTAACTGCAGTGATGATCGACAGTGTTTTTGTTTGTTTGCTTGTTTTTATTTCCAACAATGTTTTAAAATAAATCTAACTAATATAGGAGCAAAGAAGCCAATGAGCAGTTGTGGATAGGAGGAGGCCTTCAGCACCACTGTCACTATTAATCACCTATAGGGCCATTGTGGTCCTGTCCTATAAACAGCGCCAGTGCAGGAAGACAGGCAGACGGAGAAAGAAGAAGAGAGCAGGAGGAAAAGGGGAAGAGGGGGAAGGGTGGCTGCAGGGAGAAAGAGTGGGAGAGAATGGTTGGGGAACAGCTTGTTTCCCCATCTCAGCTCCTACTTTGGGGCTGGGGAGCAGTGCTGCTGTCTCAATGTTTATCCTTCGTGTTCTCACAGATACCGGATCCAGAGGTAAGAGCCTGATGGCACACCGTGTCCTCCACAGGTCCCTCTCAGAAATATCCCAGGGGTTTTCCTGAGATGGAGCAGGTGTTTCGCTTTGTTTTAAAAGGTAGCTTGCATGAATGTGATTTATGGCATCTGATTGGTTGCCAGCGTTGCTGCTTACTGTAACATAAACATTGGGTATGTGTTCAGACCTGATGGATTATGTGGTGCTGATACGGATAGCCAAGTTTAGTCCTGGAAAGACTAGCTGTTGTTTTGCTTTGCGCAGAATGGTGGAGAGTAACGTTTCAGAGAGCATAACGTCTCTGCCCAATTGTGTGCAAAGTAGCAGCTAAAAGACAATAAAAATGTTCCTATTCTGGGACTGGAGAGTTCATGCAGACCTGTGTGCAAACATAACAGGAATGTAGCACATGCCTGGCAAAACATACTTTTCTAAAACTAAAACAACGCCAGATTCAAACTTGTGAGGAAAATAAATTGTATATTGAATGCAGAAATAGGAAAATGTACTGGCATAATGCCCTAAATTGTGAAATTTGGTACAGTGGCAAGAAAGCAACAGATAACAGAACATCTTTTTATTCATGCATATATAAACTTATTCTCTAGGATGATATCCACACCCATGGAACACTGATGTAGAGCAAACAGGCTTTTTATAGGAGATAAAAGGAGAAACTTCAAGAGACAGACTCCCTCTGGGTACTAACATGATGCGGTTTTAGCTTTTATAAATTAATAACTGAAGCTTAAACTTGTGACAAAAGATGCTAAATGAAAAAATGGAAACATCTAAGACTGATCTTTGTTAACAGGCATCTACACAAATGGTAAAGCTGGCTTTAATATCAGTTTACTCTTTCTAACATACAGAACGCATCCTTTACGCTGGATATTAATCTTGTAAATTATCACTTCATAATTTGATCAGTTGCTATTCCATGTAGAATCACAAATCAAATGTGTATTTTTAGTTAATCCCTCTTCAGTTACTGCAAATCTCACTTAATTAGTCTTTATAGAAAGAAAGCAAAGCAGCCCATCATTGGTTATAACTTTTGACTGTGTAATGGTATATATGACACAACTTGAGGTCACTGTGATGGTAAGTTTTAGTGGTATTTTCACAGAAAGTAAACTTAATACTAAGACTTAGGGCCTCTGATCCTCACACATTAAATAACCCCCCAAAAGAAGAGGACTTAGTTAAAAAAAATTAATTTAAAAGCAGGGCTATTTGTTCCTTATTAATACCAATGTTTAAACTTTTTGTCTGTGATTAACTGCGTAGACTTTCTTGCGTTCTTGTCAAAGAGTAGGTGCCCTGAAGCAGGTTTGACGTAGACGGATGAATGAATGATAAATATATAAATAAAACACTGTATGCACTGTTAGTGCCATCTCTGCTTTTTCTCAAAGCATCTATCTGTGTGATAGCACTTTCAGTCACATCAGCAAATGTGATAGACATCCATTTTTTTAACACAATGCCTATTGGTTTATAGACTAAAGTATAGCATTACCACAATAACCCAGCATAATCCTAACAGGTAATCAATATACAGTAAACATGGAATAATCCCCTCGATGGTTCTTTCTGGAAAGTGATGCTCTGCTTGCTTCAGTAGCACTGATCAAAGTCAAAGATCTAGTTATTGTTCCCTGAGCCCCAGCCCAGGGGACATGTGTTTTGAAACATTTGTTATGGATTCCATATCGACAGGGCTTTGCACAGGAGATAACAAAGAGTTCTAACGGCATTTTAAAGGACATGGTGGAACAGTCTGCAACGCAGCTTCCCTGGTTTGTGTTGTAGTGTCAAGTTTACTGGTGTCTGCACTTGATGCCAAGGAGCAAATGATTGCATACAAGTAAAGAAACAAAATGAAACAAGAGGCCTTCGCACCGCCTTCGGTGCTCGGGCTTAATAAAGGAACAGTATATTAGTTAATTTGTATCAATATTTGGTATTAATTCAGTGGAGTTATACGATCTCTTTTCAAAATGAAAGATTAATTTTACAAGGACATTAGCTGTGTGACAGAGAATAACCACTAAAAATCCTCAGATAATTACCTTCTTTTCATTTTTTAAAAAGTAAGTTTCTCTATAGCACAAAAGAAAGAAAAAAATCTTTAATCTACTGTAATTTGCACTCTCAATGGTATCTGAAATCTAACTTAATGGTTTCTCAGACAGATCATACCAAATACAGTGTAAGAAGTCCCACACAAAAGAAGAAGCATGAGTTTCCTTTAGATTTTACCTCTCTGTCCTTTTTTTCCCTGCAGCTTTTACCCACAAATCCTCCGAAGAAACCGGACCCTGTCACTTCTGAGACTGTTGTTTTCTGGGGGCTGCGTTTATGGCAGGTCATTGGCATCTTTTCGGTGTTTGTTTTGGCAATAGGTTGGTATGCCTCATGTTTTGTTGTCACTTTTACTAAATATTGTCAGCTATTAAAAGAATCAACTAAAGACAAAAATATCCCTAAATTATGTTATCCCATTTTAATTAGTTTTAACAGAATATATATATATATATATATATATATATATATATATATATGTAGTTTCGATTTGCACTTTAAATCTAAATGAAATATAAACAACATCTAACAGTGTACATATTGTATTTTGCTAAACAGTTGAAAACAGATGGGGGATATCAGTAAGCCTTGAGATGTTTATAGATTTCCACAACATGATTAAACTAAAGCCATTTTGGACAAATGCAAACATTTCATGAAATTTTATGTTTCTATTACATCTAAGCAGGTTTCACTCTTTAACGAGTCCTTCAAGTCGATCAGTTTGCTTTCGCTCTTTCCTTTTATACGTAAAAATGGTAATGCCTTGACATTCCAGTAGAACATTGTTTGCTGCAGCTGAAAGTGTCAGAAGTCAGATTGCTGGTTTGGGAAAAAAAAAGGTTTTCAGCATTAAATTATGGCTAGACTGAAGGTCTCTGAGGGGACTCTGAAGTGCTTTGTGGAAAATTAATCACTTGTATCCAAAGCACAATCAAGCAGAACAAAAGTGCTCACACCATCAGAAGACCAGCACATCAGCCTTTATTCACTGGGAGATGGGGAGGCAAAAAATATGACCGGCTGCACAAAATTACCTCAAAAACAATAAAACCCAATAATTATGATGACTCTTGAAATGCATTTTAGTTCTAGAGGATGTTTCAGACACAACCTTATCCTATATGTTGACTTCAGTAAGATGCTGTGGATAAACCCTGAATCTCATTGAGCTGATGCCTTTATGTTTTGTTTTTGCTTTCCTTCAGTTATCACTCTGTGTTGTATATTTAAATGCCGAATCCCGAGAACCAAAAAGGAAATTGAGGCACGGCATGCACAAAGACAGGCTGCCAAGAAATATGCCAACACATTAGAGACAGTGCCACCTCTGAATGAGCTGACTGAGATCCCTGGATGTAAGTACCTCCTCCTAACATATTTCAGGTAATAATGTGATTAAACTGAATGAGTAAGAATAGAAAGCAAGGACTTTAGCTTTGAAGTACAACGTAGCAGTTTACTGGAGTTTGTTTGGCTTGTTCTTCTTTAAGCCCCAGCTTTTTAAGCTTAAATGCAGGGAAGAATAGGAGATGAATGTTTGATCATTCTTCCATACATTGTTCCCATCGCATCGGTGAAGCTGACATGTGATGCTTTGTGATCCTGTTAAACTATTACATGGCTTTGCAGAAATACACAACATAGAAAGCAGCCACATCGCATAAATAACTGGATGATTTAACTCTCACCATATGCAGCTGCAATATAACTTGTTCTTCCATCTACAGGCTGAAAAAACATTTCATAACAAACTTGAAAAAGAAAAAGATAATAACTGTTTATTTCTATATATTTTTTCTAACTTTAAATAACATCTTTTTCAAATATCTCTTCATTTTACCTCATAAACCTGCTTAAATTCTCTTCTGGCTTTCATTCTCTGATTTTCTAAAATGTATTCTTCTCTTTTCTTCTCCTCTCTATTCTTCTTTTCTCTTCTCTTCCAGCTAACCCAGATACTTCTGCAGTCCACACAGTATCTGAGCAGGTCCCTGCCCAGAGTGCTAACAGCAGTCACCTCTCAGTAGCTAGGGTGATTGTGGAGCAGTCCAGCTCTCACACTTTGCCGGACACGGGATGATGCTTTTATCCTTTTCTTTTACTCTTATCTTTCTTCAGCAACCCCTCTTTAGCTTAATCGCTTTACAACACAGTGCACACAGTGGCAGCTGCTCTTGAAGTCCCTTTCATTTGTCACAAATGCTTGATTTGATTGTACATTCAGTCCATCTGGTCTGCCTCCATTGCTATGTATATTATGGGTCCACACAGGATAAAATACATGGCTTGCTCAGCTGCTTGCCACATCCCAGCTTATATGTAGTCAGAAAAGAATAGCATAGTTAAAATCCCCACATTTTCCCTGATTGTGATGAACAATAACTGTTTTAGAAAATAGTTTGAAAAATACACATTGTGTTGCTTTTGCAAATATTTTGTCTTCAGGGCACCTTGACTATTGAAGCTAACACTTTTATTATTTGTGAGTTCCCTTTGCTAAAGTACTAAATGATTCATATTTTATCTTATGAATATGCATATGCATGGTCATTTTAAAAGCAAAATGAATTTGCTCAGAAAATTAATATATTAATAGCAAGTACAAGCGCTCATGCATAAAGCTCTTTTCATGTTTAATGTCTGTGGATTGTTTATATGAAACCTGTTCCCTGAAGTTATAGCTTAGAATAAAACAAACTGTTCACGCCGTCTGCTGTTAGTGTTCATGAATGATCACTGCTGTCAGCACAGGTTTCTGCTGATAAAATCTTCTTTTATCTGTTCTTCCGTGTGCTACTTATTTGTATCTTAGTCATCTCTACTCGCCTGTGGCTTTTTGAGTTTAACAATGGAAATATGGACTGACATCAATCTTGGCTGCTCATCTCCAGTTTGGAGGCTTGTGTTCACATGTTCAGTCATTGTTTGTTGTGAAATTAATTATAGAAGATTATACCCTGAACTACTGATTAGTTCTTGCGAAATAAATGACTCAAATAAGGTTTGCATTTGTGGGGGAACAAAAACAATACAATTATAATATGTTGTGAAAGCCTCCATATCGCTCCAGTCTCTGCAGGAAGTTGATCCAACATGCATTGGAGTGAACACTTATCTCTTGAACCTCATAAGCAATCAACCATGTGGCTAGGATAGAAGATAATGTATTTACTGATTGCAGCTATGATAAAAAGAAGGAGGAAACATTTTCTGCAGTGGATCTCACAGTACAAAGTAAGCTTTGCTTTTTACCTTTGGATTAACTAAGCAGGAAGGCAACATGTGCAAGAAAAATTACAATTTCAGGCTATTTACCTGAAATAGTGCATTGACATCAGCGATTACAACTAAAGAATTGAATGTTTTTTTATGAGGTCAAATTATTTCAAGCTTTATTTAAACTATTTTCCTCAGTGTAAGGGCTTGATCAGGGCTTCTGAGTAATGTTGAATGAAACATGATATAGTGGTAATTAGAACGTCATGCTAAAATAAGTAAATAAATACAATCAAATAGAATTAAAATAAAAGCTGAAACTGTGAATAACTTTTAAAGGTGAAAAAACATAACCTGGTTTTCAAAAGGCATGAAGTTAAAGATGACATTGTTCTTTAAGGTTCTTATTTATTTAAATCCTTTGTGGTTATACATAACAAAGCAGAAAAAGGACCTGAGACAACTTTATGCTTATGTTAAAGGAGAACTTCGCTTTTTTTTAACCTGGGGTCTGTTGTCATCTTTCCTTCCATACATGTGAGTGATGTAG
>JBAMHV010000008.1:15530942-15542449 GCA_037177535.1 Pseudomugil gertrudae
TACATCACTCACATGTATGGAAGGAAAGATGACAACAGACCCCAGGTTAAAAAAAAGCGAAGTTCTCCTTTAAGTATTAGTAAAATTTCTCATTTCTTGCCCTGTAAATGTGTTTTGCAACCTGCTTTCAAGAGTGCAAAAGTCTTTCATGCTTTTAAAATTTTATTTATGTTTCACTTTGTTTTTGCCAAATTCCTGCAAAAAAAGATTTAACTTTGTGATGTTTGTGCACTCTTTTGTGCACTTTTGTCCCCATTTCTTTTTTTTTTAGCCACATGTGTTTTTTTAGTAGCCTTTTCTGCAATCCCTTAAATAAGAAAAGAAAAATGTAATTTATTTTGGTTAGCCATGTTTTAAGTTGACAGCCACAGTTCCTGACTGCCATTTCATAATTAAGCATCAATCTCATGAATGCGCCTAGTAGTACTCTTGCCTTTTTCACTCAGCTTTCTCATACTTTGTGGGCAGTAATTATTTGAATTTTCAGTGTGTTTGGCAACTATATAGAGGCCAGGAGTGATGATTGTTAAGGGTGAAGTATAAAGCGACAAAAACTGTATGTGTGAGGCTTTGAAATGGATCATTTCTCAGGCTGTCCTAATTATTATTTTGAACATGCCACAGCAATAACAAGACGAATGAGCTGAGATCTTGTTAAAGAGTACTTTTTGGGAACTGAAATACTTGCAGCTATGTCCCTTTCCTACTTTTCACCATCATATTACAAAATATATATATACATCACTGGACTGAAACACTCATCTTTGACATTCATTCTTTTGTAGAAAAGAACATCTCCTACTCACTATTCACAGTAATAGATCATTTGATTTAGTGCCTAAATCTTTGCTTGCCACTACAAATGTCATAAATGAGCATCACCACACTGCTATTTCATTAAATCTGCTTGTGACACTTAAAAAAAACTACATGTTGCTACAAAAAAAGATTTTAGGAGTAAAAGTAAAAAACAATAAAAAAAAAAGGTTAGACTGTAAGACGATTCTATTTATTTTAACATCTTTAAATCAGGTATGTCTTTTTGTTTTGATATGTTTGAACGTGCCAAGCTGTTAAAAATGATCATGGATAGTAAAGAAAAAGTGTTGGTATGTAAAAGAATGAACCTGTTCGGTTTCACGCCTAAAATATCTTTGAAACGGGGAAAAAAAAGCAAAGTTTCAGGTTCTATCAATGTTCAACTCCTTCTCCATAACCCTGAAAAGCCCTCACACCCTGAAGGAAATAACAGGGACTGGAAATAGTGCTATTATAAGAAATACAGAGCTGTGGAACACTTTGGCACCTTCACTTTTATTCCATCAGCTCTCTCCAGACCTGCTACTTCCCAAGTACAAAGTGCATCATTTCAAGTAGCTGAATATTAAAAAGTTCTCTGTGCCACTATAGACTTACGTCATATATACATATATTGCTTAGACATCCATCCCCAACACATCTGAACTGCTGAGGTCCATAGAGTTGTAAGTGGGTCTGTTTCATAATAGCAGATGTAAGTTATGTGAAACAGGTTTGGGTGCATGAATTACATTTCTTCTTTATTAATTATGTGCACCGGAGCTGAGATTTTTAAAATGTTTTAGTTTGACACACATTTGAGTTTATAAGCTTGATTTAGCTATTTGCAAAGTAAGTGTTTTCCTGCTGCAAAGATGCACCTGCTCCTTATTTTTTCTGAAAATCACACTGATATTTAATCAAAGAATGAATAAAAATAAAAAGGCTAAAGCAAAATGCTGCAGTTTCAACTAAAATCAGGAGGAAAAGCAGTGAAAAAAAAAATTCTTCACACACAAACATTGTTTTATTCACTTTAGCTATGTTAACCAAAAACATCAAAATGGGAAACTGAATATATTTCAGGTTTACTTTGACGCCCTCTGGCAGCTTTTGCCATTTGCTGTGTGTTAGTCATTTAGCTTCCTGGCCTTTGTTTACATGTATGAGCTGTAGGAAAGAAGAGATTAAAAACAAGCTAAAATATAGGAAACAGTAACACTAAACCACTAAAAAAGAGTAACTGTGTAGTTTGTTATTTTTGCTGGCAATGTAAATCATTATTATCTTTAAAAAAATCAATACAATATAAACACTGTGTTGCATCATAAATGACGCTATATTTGGAACATTAAGGCCTTGATAAATCTGAACATAATTATTTCTGAATAACGGCTGGACATCTCTTGTTATAGAGACTGCAAACTGTGCAAATTTGGAGGGTTTCCCTGCTGCAACACACCTGACTCAAATCAGAAAACAAAACAATACTAGAACCTAAGTGATGCAACTGCGATGGACTGGCAGCCTGTGCAGGATGTACCTGCTTCTTATTTGCTAATTGCTGGTATAGACTCCATGCTGACTTATAGACTTGACCCTGAATTGGACAGACAAGTGATCCAGCCTCAAAGCAAGGGAGAAAAGGAGGAAATACAGGCAGCTTTGAAAGAGTTGTCTAATACTGAAAATTACACACAAAGATCTTTTGTGTAAACAAGACAGAAACAATGAACATACTTTTTGCCCCTCGCCTACAGAGTGCATAATAAGATTGAATCCGTATTTGCACGACTCTCAAGAGAAATGCTTTCATGACGTGTCTATTTAGCCAAAGATTATGTCAAAGTAAATAGTCTTTTACCATTTCAGGCAAGAACCTTATAATACCTGACGTTCCTCGAAAGCTTCTAACCTTTTCATCTTGTTTTTGTGCAGCTGCAAAACCGGAAGAAAAAGAGGAAGTAACAACTGTGTCTGGGAAGGTGGAAGCTGAAAAGGGAGAAAAGAAAACCAAGGAGGGCAAGAAAGAGGGCAAAAGTGTCAAAGAAGGAAAAGGAGATGAAAAAGATGGATCAACAAAGAAGAAGAGTGAAAAGGGTGAAAAGAGTGAAAAGGCTGAAAAGGGAACATCCAAGAAAGAAGGTGGTGATGGCAAAGGGAAGAAGAGCGAAAAGGAGGAGAAAGGAGGAAAAGCTGGTGCTAAAGGGGGAGGCAAGAAAGCTCAGAAGTGAACTCTACTTTTCTATGAACACTAAGAAAAATCATTTAATATGTTTCATTGCAACAAGGTTAGGCTTTTTTTTCTAAAAGGACATTTTTACATTAATATATTTAAAATAAAAACATTAAACATGAGAAAAAGCATTTACAAGTGTTTTTGTATAAGTTGGAGTGATACGAACATATTAGAATACAGTAGAATTATATATTTATTGTTTTATTCACAATTCACTGATGAACAGAATGGATTAGAAAAAACATTTTATGCAAAGTTTAAACTGATATCTACAACATGCCTCCATCACAATGGAGTGAAGGTAAGATGAGACGTGTCTAACCAAACACTGCCCATACTGTAGCCTATATACTGTAAAGCATCAACACTAATGTTGGCTCCACGAATTTCTGCACAAGATAAATAAATGACATAAAAACACATACTTTATACTTCAATGAGAGGTATTTGAAAAAATGAAATACAACATTAGCTCCATAATTAATGGCCATAATGTACAATTAATTGCAAAACACAATCATTTTACAAGATACAATCAGAGCGGAATATGGTATTTTAGGGCATTAAAGTGCTCAAATAAATTCCCAAGTGTTTTCTCAGTAAAAATGTTTCATGCTCTGATCGTATTTGATCTTATTACACAACAAAAACAAACTCTTTATGGGTCTCAAAAGTCAGCCTGACTTAGTTTCCACAAAACTGTTCAAAATGCAATAAAAACTGGCTGAAAGGAACCAGTTAAATAAACAGAAAATATCCTCTGTGGCATGGCAATTCTTGGTCGTTTAAGTGACAAAAACATCAGTCAGACTCAGACTTATTATTTCATCCATCTCTGTGGCCCAGAGCCACCTGTAATTATATAAAGCCACTCAGCTAAACTTACTCTTACAACCCTGATGGATTTGTCATGGAATTGTTAAAGCTGGCTGACGAAGACAGTTGGAAGTTCAAATGTGAAATGGATGCCTCAGAAATTACTGCAGCATTTGTGTTACTCTCTATGATTCTGTCAACAGGTTTAGATTACATGTTAGTTTGTCCTCTAACGCTTTCAAGATTCCTCTCACCCCATTGTTGAATATCCAGCCACTGAACAAGTGTTAGGAATATTTTTTGACGAAACGCTTGTGTAATATACAAAAACAACAGGGCACAGTGAACATTTCCAAAAGTTACAGAAACAATGACTGTAAACTGCTCATTAATGGGAAAACATTTCACTCAGATGGTATTTGGAGGACAGAATACAAAAATAAAAATGATAATAATGACAGAAAATGTATCCCAATGTATAAAAGACATATTGTTTGCAATATATAAAAAAACAATGGAATGTTGTTGCAGAACAATGGAAATTATATTACGTTACTTTAAATAGGATTTAGTCTTTTAACTGCAGAAGAAAAGAAGAAAATATACAACAGCTGAAATGTGAAGACAATTTGTAGTTTCTGGATATAGAGTATAACTATTTCAGTATAATCGCTTTTAACTGGGATGGCCTTTTTCTTCTGGGATGATTTTGACAGTATGATAAATAAGTATATTGTTAAGTTCATCCTTTAATTTGGGCACAGACTGCAGAAAGTTCAGATAAAACCTGAAAGAATTTGGCAATGGGTTGTGAAACTCTGTGAATTGGTATCATAATTTAATAAGGAGAGCACATTCCAAAAAAACAAAAAAGAAACAAAATAAAACCATTTGTGTTAATTTATTTCAGAGTCAAAAAAAAAAATCAAGGCAAGGCATTAATTATGACCACGCTACATTTCGCATGAATGGCACTGTTTCAGCTAAATGCCGTTAGGAATGCTTTTGCTTTCACTCCAACTTATAGAAGATTGGTTCTGGTAAACAATATGCTGGATGACAATACAAATATATTTAGCTATTTAACCTTTTTCTCTGAAGGCAAAGCATGCCTTTTCTCTTTGGTATAATAGATGGCGTGACCTACATTGCCAGCCATGCAGGTTGAGTGCAGTAATTTTTAAGATACTGAGTTAAAAATATCTTGTGGAATGCTTCAGTAAATAATAGCATGAGTGCCCACCTGCAACTATATCTACCAATTCTGTTTGGACTATACACATTATCAACATTCTAAAAACAAGCACATGAGCAAAAATACATTACAACAGCTTTATAACATTAACATTTTAGCTCACAAACAGAATGTATTTTCTATCTTTGTAAACATTGTGACTTGAATATATACATAAAAAGCAGCACGTCATCGGACTTTCTTAAAAATGACTCTGTTATTCCTTCATATCCACCACAAATGTTGCTCTCTGTCTTCCAGCGGGTTAAGTTTTTATTTAATTTGTATTCTATTTAAGTTTAAGGCTACCTGCTGTACCAAGTGTTAAAAAAGGTGTCATCTTTTTTAAATTGCTTGTGTGAATTTATGATATATTTATCATCAGTGCTCCGTCTTTTATTGTAGTAACACTGAATAACTTTAGAGGAAATATTCCTATATCGGCATTCTCACTTTGGTAATGTGTTAAAACTTTTTTTTAATAATCAGATCATACTACATTCATTTCTACCATTCAAAATCCATTATATCTGGAGGAATGAAAACTGGTTGAAATCATGGAAACTATACAACATTTTGAAAAAAAAAGCAAATGAACACAGCCTTGTATAACACACCATTATCCAGTAATGAGAAATGCAGACTATGCTAAAGATCATTTTAAAAAATATATAAAAAATAGGTGTGCAACAACAGAGGACTTCCATTACCTGAGTACCTTCCCTTTTACACTGAAGTAGATCTAAGTCAATGCAGAACAGATGAGCTACAGTTCTGCAAAACATGAACAGATGCCTCAGAATAGTAGTATGAAGGATTTTTTAAGCCAGGATTACACCTAATCCAAATTTTTCCCACGTTTGTGCCACTAAGTGCACTTAAGACCCACCTGGCTTTAGAGCAGATGATCAAGGCTGTTCTTGGCAGCTATTGTACCTCCCAAACCAAAACTCTGGCTTATATTATGCACAAAAGACTCACAAGACAGACTCAAATGTAGATAAAAAAAAATACAGTCATGGCAGTGGAGGAGAATTAAGAAACAACAGTCTGTTTTTGCCTTTTACACATTCTCTGTGGCAGGCAGTTGTTGAAAGAGCTGGGGGGAATTGCCACAACAATTTGGGAGTCATCCTTGTTCACAGAAGCTTGCAAAACCGATGCACCCTTTATGCCCTGAGCCCCATTGGCTGGCAATGTTCTGGCTCGATTCACAGGGAGAAAAAAACAAAAAACTGGCAGTGTTGGTGATTGCAGTCATCCCCTTCAGACAATCCTGAGAGTGTTCCATGATGCTTCCTTCAACCTTTTATCTCAATACACAGCTCTCTACAAGTCACATGACTGTCTCCCTTTCCTCTTCAACCACAGGTGAGGGTTTCTCATCCTCCCTGGGTCGTGTATGAGCAGATTGCTCCTCTTCGGTAATGTGGGGCTCTTGTCCTGAGGAAGGTACAGAGTTCTCTGAGACGGAGCCATTCTTCACATACCCGGGGAGGTTCCTGTGTCCATTCACGGGCACAGGTCCCAGCCTCGTGGTGAGGTGGAGGGCCAGTGGTCCCCTGGCAGTGACATTGGTAACACTTGTGTGTGATACCATTGGTCCATAGCTGTAAGTGTTACTGCCACTTCGTGCTTTTCTTTTGAAGTCCAGGGCCAGAGTTCTCCTGCTCCAGGACTTTTTGATCTCAGCTTGTACCTTAGAAGACACACAATTATTTAGACATAGAAGAGCAGGATATCTTAAAAAAAATAATAAAAAAAAGTAAAGTGTTTATATTCTTACCTCTCCATTGCAAAAGCAGTATATAATTGCCACAAAAAATCCCTGAAAAAGAAGAGTAATTTTACTCACATAATCAACAACTCAGCTACGTTTAGCATGCGCTAACATGACATTTTAGCTGTATAATTTAGCATTAGCGCTGATATTTTCCCTCATCAGTTACCCCTGCCATTTTCTTCATCTTAATTAGGATCTTACCACAAATCAGGAGTTAAACAATGCAAGGGTTGGAAAGTCTGTAACTGTTTTTTGGTGATAACCTTAATCCAGAGGAAATGTTTACTCCAATGAGGTCAATCAGATCTGAAAGGGGGCATGAAAGACCCTTAAAGATAAAGTTGCATTTGCAGAATCTCTACAGCTTTACCTGGAACGAGTTGAAAAGCATCTCGTAGTGCATCTGGATCATCCATGGAATTCCATACACCTCTGTATATGGCATAGCAGTGAATGTGATGTAGTGGACACCAAATAGTGGCATCAGCACTAACGTGGACTTCAACAGTTTTCTGTAACAAAACATATTACGTCAACCAAACAGTTAAAGGATCAATGTTACAGAACAAAAACACAGCATTCAAAAGTCTTTAATAAGGGAACGTTTTTCACAACATTTTAATCAACACGGCAGTACCGTTATTACTGAGTGCAACAAACAGTATCATTCAAAAGTATTATATATTTTAGCTTTAAAAACACTATTTAAGTTAATCAGCAGCTATAGGGTCCTTTTAGCTGCTGCAGAAATTAAACTGAATTCAGATAAATGTAAATCTGTTGTTTTCCACCTTAGTTTAATCTTCAACACTGTACTGCAAATTAAACAGAAACACCTTTAGAGAGAGTGAAAGTTTTCAAATTGACCAGAACTTGTCAGACCAGTAACACTAAGAACCTGGCATCTAAGATCATGTAGAAACTATTTTATTTTGGAAATACTACCTGTTTCTGGTATCTGCAACCTTTTAGCCTTTACTTGATTACAGTAACATGTGTTATATGGGACCTAAAATAAACCTTTACAGTCCTTAAACTCTGTGTGTCACCATACCTGTTGGCCCATTACAAGTTGTAATATTCTAATTTACCACTGTGATCTAAATGCCACATCTGGCGATGTGCACAGAAAACAGGTTAAATCTGGGCTACAAAGCTCTTCTTGGATGAATGTTTGGGAATTTATCTTCAAAGGAGTCAAAGCCATTATGTCCAACTCTTTTGTGTTTTTTATATTTGAACATCCCTTATGCTTAAACCAAGCTCAGGAAAAGTATGTTTGGTTTTGCTGCTCGATTAGCATGATATAGACTACAAACTAACTTAGAGTTGTCCGATTTGGTTTCATGTGAAGTTTTCTGCTCCATCTTCAACTACAAACAACGTGAAACTACTGGGAAGTGCTTTTTTTTGTCACTCTTGTCTGCTGGTACCTAATGTTTATTCATCAAAAGGAGGTGTGGAAGCTGGAAGCTGAAGAGATTAAAATCATAATATTCTTGGAAAACCTTGAGGAGGGTTTTGCAGACTCTGGAGTGGTGCTGCACTGTTCTACTACCATGCAGCAACACTTGAACAAATATGACCTTCATGGAAAACTCAGAGGGAAACATTTCTGGAGTCTTTACCACCAAATCCAGTGAGGAAAAGAAATTGAAAAAATAAAAACTCAAAAACATTTAAGTCTAAAGTAAATTGGAAATGTGCGGACTTAGAAATAAAAATGAGAAGGGCTTCATAAATGGAATCAGTGCAGGGTTGGACTGAATCTGTCCTTGGATACGTTGCAGCCAGTGATAAGGGGAAATGGATTCAAACAAATATCAAACTGTAGAAGTAACCATCACTTGTATGTGATTGGCTACTGGAACAAGACAGTGATCCTAAAAGAAAAGTCAATATCCACACTGGACTGTATAAATACTTACAAGCCTAGTCTGCCCAACATTAACAAACCCCGGATTTAACATATTTCCCATTTTGGTGGACAAATGTACCTTAAAAAGAGGATGACCCTAATAATCTAACACTTAAGGTTAACATAATTACTAACATAATTCCCTCACAACACAGGACATACCCAGGACCTGGTCATGACGTATGGCCTGTCCACTGGTGTGTTCTCTTGGTGTAGTCTTTTAATGTCACCAATTTTAGCCAACAGGAGGCCCTAATGGCAACTATGAGAAAGCAATATATTACTTTTGAGGTGTTTGCTAATTTTATTCTGACCAGGACCAGAGGACACATTTATTTTTTAAAAATTGCTATATTGACTCCCTGTGCATTCAGGATTAGTTTTAAGGTTTTTTTTAAAAGTGTTTATTAAATATCTTTATAGTCCCGGGGCATTCTTATTGTGTGACCTGATTTGGAATTACAAGCCCTACAGTACCTCAAAGTCTATATGTATTGGCTGTTTGGAGGCTATTAAAGTAAAAACCAAAAGTTACTGCAATTTCAAATTTGAAGTATTTTTGTCTGGTTTACAACTGCTTGGTCTCATTGGTCTCATTTTCTCCAGATGAAGCTGCTAAAGATGATGGCGTTTCAGATATAATATGTCACTGATTAACTTGATGCATATTTCTTTCAAAGAAAACATTTAAAGATGTTTTTTTGTTTACACTTCTGTAGGCTTGCAGTGTAGCCACTTTAGCCATAGATATGGATAAGAAGTTAACTAATGTGATCAGATAAAAGCTAATATATAAGCTAAATACAGTCAAATGTAGCTTTATGAAAGTATATTTACACACATTGGTTCTAAGTATTACTAGAATATGATCAATACTCTTGAAGAAATCAAACATAATTAATGAGTGAAGAAATCTTAAGAGTCCACTAGCTAACACTGAGTCTAAAAAAGGTCAAACAGTACAAAGGAGAGTTAGGAAGCATGACTGCACAGATGGCAGCAAGCGCAAAACTCTGATCAGCGAGAAGGAAACAGAAAACATATCAAATATTTTACACAAGTGGTCGAAGAATTCGATGCAGATTATGGTTTTGAAACGTTATCTACTTAATTTAACACATATTTTTTTTCTAAAATTCTTTATTTCTGTTTTACATTTTAAGTATTTTTCTTGGGCTTGTTGGCACAGTTATAATCCCATAATTAGCTAGCTGCCTATGCAAACAATAAACAAAAACATAGTCAAACTTTGCATGCAAGTACATCTAATTTTCTAAAGTTTTAATTGTTAATCTATTGCTGTGTGCTGTTGAATAAAACAGTATAATGTGAGCACCACCATAGAAATGGGGCATATTTCACTAATTGCTTAACTCTGACAAATTAAATTTAAAAAGTATTAGGCTAAATTAATATTAATGTTAATGATTGATGAAAGTGTCCATTCTCTCATTCACAAAACAACATCTTGTTCTGTGAAAAACCTTTTAAACTGTTCTGTACCTGTACTGTTGTCTGGTGTCGCACCTTCCAGCATTTGTTTCTCGCAGTTTAGTTGCCAAGACTCTGATGATGTTCAGAAACAACAAGAAATTAACCTGAAAAGAAAATAAGAACATAATGATGTGATTACATGTGATAGCAAATATAATAAGGTCTCGTATTTTTGCAGCTGTAAAAGCAACAGGTGCCTCTAATTTCCTGCACAGCAAGGGTAAAGTGCAAACTCTGAGTATATACTTACCACCACAGCCACCAAGATAGGCACTTGATATATCCATTTCAAATTCCATGCACTTATGTCCCAACATCTGCAGAAAATAAACAACACAAGGGGATTGTTAAGAGATACAAAAAAAGGGTTAAGCTGGCAGATGAACCAGAATCCCCCATAGTGATCTCTGATGTCATTTCACAGTATTATAATAGTCTAAGAAAGACTGGATAAAGCATTGTCACTTTATTTCCCCTCTCCATCAGATATGTCTTACATCTCCAGAAACACATGAAACCATCCAGAAACAAATTTAAATTTAATTGATTAAAGCCAAAGGTAATTAGGAGCAGAACTATGGCTTTATTAAACCTTTAAATGATTTATTACCCCAGAGTTTCATGTAAATATTCATGATTTTCTAAAGTCTAGAAACTTTAGCAGTTTGTGCACGTACAGCACAAAAAAACACAAAATATTCTTTTTGTAAATAAGAGTTTTGTGATAGTAGCTGTTACATGTCACCTAATCTTTTAACAGCAAGAGATCTTTTGACGAAAAGCATTGATAGGACCCTTTTTATAAATGGATTTAAATGCATAACCTCAATTTTACCAATTAGGGCTAAAAGCACATACTTGAGCTGTAGGAATTATCATGCTTGTGTTTTTTCTCTGCCCAAGAAGACCTAAGCAGGCAGAAGTGTTCTTCTGACTTCGTTCTAGATTACAGATGCTGGACACAGCACTAACATAGCTGTAATCTCTGAGCTGTAGAGCCTGATCAATGTTAGGGCAATATGAACACAGAGGATAGTGACTGCCAGAAAGGTTTGAGGCATCGTCCTAAGGTTGGTTTGGGGCAATTTTGTCCCTCGATGGCTAGACCATTCAGGAGTGAAAGATGCATTATTTGCAAGTATCCTTCTAAAACTAACTAACTAACTAACTAACTAACTAACTAACTAACTAACTAACTAACTAACTAACTAACTAACTAACTAAC
>JBAMHV010000008.1:15580747-15593686 GCA_037177535.1 Pseudomugil gertrudae
TGTATATATATATATATATAAATAATACTGTTTATAGTATTGCTTTGATAACCAGCGAAGAAGCAAAATAAATCATTGGGCAAGTTTGTTTTTTAGTTCAATATGCCAACTTTGGAAGCAGCTCCGGAGGAAGTACAGTCGTCTTTTAACCCAAAGGTTTGTGGATCCGAGAGTGTGTGTGTCTGCATGGGTAAAAGTGCCATGTACTGTCAAGCACGTTGAGTCCTCAACATAACTTGAAAACCATGCACACACCGCACATACATAAAGCTCCTCTTGACATAAGCTCCTCTTGACAAACTAGCTCAGCACAACACAGCAGCCAGACCATCATTCTGCCTGTTTCAATGCTGGACAAGACAAGTAAAAAACAAAACAAAAACTTGTTTAATTCACAAGTCCACAAACTATTCCTATTTCTGGATTAAACAGAAATAATCTGAAACACTAACAATTTGTATCTGCATTAAATGAAGTATCCCATCATTTAAACTGTAAGGAGATTTGCTCTCATCTCATTGGTTGCCTCTTTAAACACATTTAACTAGCCAAAATAGCATTGCACTGTTATCTGAATTTTAATTGGCCAGTATTTTCACTGCAGCGCAGTTTTAGTATTTCATACTTATTCCTGGAAAGTCTGGTGCTGTGAAACTGCATAATTGCAAAACCATAAGCCTCAAAGTTTTGCAATGAAACTAATAAAGGTTCTTTTAAGAAATCCCTTCCTCCTCTCATGCATAAGCCATGCGCCGGGGGAGCACTCCTGCCCAGAATCTGAGCTGCTTCCAAATTACGTAAACAACTGGATCACATGTGTGAAATCCCACTCTTTTGCATTTGGTGATTTAGGAAGTCACTCAAAACATTCAGAAACTTGTATTTCTTATTACATCTAAGTGAGTCGGATGAGAGGAGGCTTCAGCTTATTTGAAATTCTATCCGCTCACAAACAGAGGGGGGTAGGGCTGAGCCAAGTTGTCCATCGATGGCAAAGGCATCTGCATAACTGAGAATTTTCACATGTCAACTCCAACTGAGCTACTCTGGGATTCCAAGCATATTGCCCGCAAGCAAGTCTGCACCACAATGTTGATAGAGTGGGTAGCTCGAAGAAAAAAGAAAACACTGCATAGGACACAAACTCATCACAGACAAATCAGTGTGTCCCTGACTTCTTGTGCTGTTGAGTTGTAATAAATTGTCTTTCAGCTGTTCAACTATTTTTTTTATACTGATGCTTTTTAAACAGCAATTCTGCATCCTCAACTCAGAGTACATCTTTGATGGAACCAGAGGTAAAGAAATGCCTCATGTTGTAAATGCACATGGGGATTAATTTAACATCACCACATAGCGCCCTTCCAGTACTCTGCTGAAATTTGGAGCCACTTACTTAGATCATGACGCATTCATAAAATAAAATCGTTACACATGAAGTGCAAATATTGTTTCACTACTCTTCTTTAGCATCATACGGCTCCATTTATTTTAAATTTGTCAAACTGAAGCTTGTTATCTTTTGGAGATGCATCACTCAAAATACCACTGAGCAAAAATATGATGATTTAAATGCATCACTAAATGCTCACAGTTGAAGATGTAATGGCAGAGAATAGACGAGATCTGACACTGTTACTCAATATGCAGCCAAAAAAGAACATTGTTGGGAATTTTGGAGTTCATTAGGGAAAACCACATCATCCAAATATCTTGTTTTCAGTGTGGTCCAAAGTGGGATTGAGTTACACATTCTTTAAGTGGAAAAGAAAAGAAAAAAAAAAGGCGGAGGTCATGATAAGTCAAGAAAACAAACCCTTTCCTGAGTCAAACACAGCCATGGTATAGCCTTACCATGCTGGTGAAACTGAAGACTCCCCTATTAACACATGCGTTATGAGTCTGACTCACAGGCCTTCATAAAATCTGAGAAATGTGTCAGTCAATACAAAAAAAAAGATGGGCAGGGAGCAAAGACGTCTGTAAGAAAAGGTTGAAGAAATCCAGTTATTCTTTAGTTATCTCAGGAATCCGCCTAGCTAGTGTACAGCTCTGTGCTGAAACATTAAGCATACAGACATGTGTGTCAAGGGAGCTTTCTCACTACAAGTTGCCTCTGTGAGCTGGCTCCTGTGCTGATCCTAGGAAAATTCAGGCAAACATGTAAACTGGCCAGTGACGACAGCAAGTGACTTGCAATCTAGCTAAAAGCCACGCACAGCAGCTGTGAGAGTTCACACCTCCGTACAGCTTAAGTCTACAACACATGCTGTAGAGGTAGTTTAGAAAACAGGATGTCTTAAATTTGCCAGCTCCATAAGCCTATTAAGCTGGTGAAATGATGTGACCAAATCATTGTGGAATCATATGATTAAAGTCAAATGATTATTATTCATTCATTAGAAGAGACCCTCCAAAATATCTGTTTTGTATGGCTCCGTTTATTTCCAGACCCTTTAATCAAGAGTACAGAAGCAAATCTGGTTAATATCTAATCCATAGAAAACTTCTAAAACTTTCCTTATATATTATTTGTCATTCACATCTAAATGTGGTTTTGAATTCATTAATTACCACAAAGTTTTGAACATTATTTTTGCATCATTTTTCAAACTTGTGCATCATTTTTTTACATTGTGGTTAAAAAATTGCCACATAAGATAGTTGTTGCTTGTTGAAAGTTGCTGATTTGCTATTTGTATTAAAAAGTCCTTTTGAAATGTGATGATTCACAGTTATAAGATGTGAGTACTTCATACTTTGGGACTGTGTGCTTAAATCCTGTTTTTACAAATTTTACACAAAAAGAATTGACCATAATGTACAAGATACATCAAAAACAACAAGTAACTATTTTTAACAGGGTAGTCAGCAGCAAGTGGAATTAAAAACTCATCAAATTGAACTTCAGCCTACTTTAACAAAACAGGTTTCATATTTTACATTTTCTTGTGAATAATTCTACAATGTAGGATCATATCTACAATGAGATCACATTTCAAGAATTCTCCCAGTAATGTCAACATTTCCATTCACCAATATTTGCTTAAAATTCTCTGGTAGTTTCTTTTAATTTAGTCAAAAGAGAAACGAGAAGAAAAGGAAAAAGAGATAATAGTGAACATTGAACTATGTTATGACACATTCATCATGCTCATAAATTATGAGCATCAGTAATGACTTCTAGTTTTATGATTTGGGGTTTTTGTGCAAGTCTTTAATTCTGATTTCCCCGTTTTATTTTGTAATAGTTCCCGTTTAGCTCCCCTGTGAGTTTCCTGTTTTGTTTCCTGTTTATTAGTTCAGCCAGTTTCAATTAGTTAATTCATTTGACCTGTGTGGGGATGATTACATGATGTGTTTAAATTTGGAATTAATCATTCTGAATTAAGTCATTCCTAATTAAAGTATTCTACTTCAAATTTATATGGAAATATTCATTCCAAATTAAGTTTGCTTCACCTTTGCATACACTTTTTTCAGCAGCTGATGAGCAGAAAAATAGAAAATCAAAGATGGGAAGCAGAAGACTGTGCATGTGTGTCATCGCAGCGAGAAAAAGTAACGAGCAGCAGACTTGGAGCAGAACTAAGGTTTACATGATAGAGGAATTATCCAATTCTGCTTTAAAATGTGAATGAAAACACTATTCGGTATTCAGTTTAATTCAGAGTTATTAGAATTAGGTGTTTACATGTTATTTTTCATTTCTTTAAAGCAGAATTAACTTTAATTCGGAAGTAAAGAGTAATTAAAACTCCCATGTAAACATGACCACTGTGTTCCTACTTGGTGCTCAGTTTCAGTTGCCAGTTCATTGTAGCATTCCTCTCTAGTGTAGTATCAGTTTAATTAAAACAAGAACGACATCATTCTACCTGTTTTGTGCCTCTTGATCCTGCCTGTTGGAGCCACATCTCCACCACCATCCTAAGTCATCTCTTAACACTTAGAGACTATAAAAGATGGAATCGCTTGTTTCGCACCGAAAGGTTTGAGAGAACTGTAGGTTTGGATAACTTAAGCCATAATGAAACTTGCATAGAGTCAAATAAACTAAATTAAATCAGGGTTTGAATGTAGTACGCAACCAGCAACAGAGTAATGGTGTGAGACAAGAGTTAAACTGTGTGTGGCTGTAAATGCCGTCAAAAGTGGGACATCCATCCATCCATTTTCTTTTCCCTTAACGGGGTCGCGGGGGGGCTGGAACCAATCTCAGATCACAACGGGCGAGAGGTGGGGTACACCCTGGACAGGTCACCAGTCCATCACAGGGCCAACACACAGAAACAAACAACCATGCACACTCACACTCACTCCTATGGGTAATTTAGAGTCTCCAATCAGCCTATCCCCAAGGTGCATGTCTTTGGACTGTGGGAGGAAGCCGGAGTACCCGGATAGAACCCACGCTAACACGGAGAGAACATGCAAACTCCACACAGAAAGATTCCCAGTTTGACCCCTGCCCCAGCTCGAATCGGCAACCTTCTTGCTGTGAGGCCACAGTGCTAACCAACCGCGCCACCGTGCAGCCCGTGGGACATACAATCAGTGGAATGAAGAGAAATTCATTTGACATGACAGTGGAAGCAAAATAAATAAATAAAAAGCTCAAACTGAAAACAACATGCCCTACCTGCTGACAACTGCAGGAGGACAGGAGGAACTGGCAGTCTCACAAGTAGACCTGAGGAAGTAAGAAATAGCCTAATTGGTGCGGTGGCACTGACAGGTGTCCAGTCAGACGTTCCACTTGACAACGATGCCGCTCCAGGCCCATCAGTGTCTCCAGCCCCCAGTACAGGCAGCAATCCACCACATCATGGACTTATTCCCTTATCCTACCACTCACCCCTACCAGTGATTTACAGAACATATCAACAAAACTTTAAGGTACATTTTCCTGTTCATGCTAAAGATTAACTGTATAAACAATGTAAAGTTTTTTCTTCTGTTGTTAAAATCTGGGTATTTTTATTGTTGCTTTATAAAACTAAATCTAATTTTACTTTGAGTTCAACCCCTTAAACAAATCTTACTGTAATCATTGTAATTTGATAACAGATAAAATTACAATTTAATTATTATTTGCATGTTTCGATGTTTTACGGCTTTCTTATTTTGGATGAATAATGTGTAGTGTAATGTGTAGTGTAGTCCTAAAGCAAAAACTGAATTAAAGAAGCATGTCTACGGCCAACAGACTGCTGCTATCTTATCGTACTAATGCTAAACACAAACATCCTTTTACACAATGCATGAATAGAATAATATGCAAATAATATGCAAGGATGGACAAGCTTGGAAAAAGTGATTTACAGACTTTAGAATTCAGTTCAGCCTGAAATGGATGTGCGCACACACAACATGGAATTGTTCCTCATTTCTTGGAGAGATTCACGCATCTGATGATCAATTATGGCATTGGCATGGGAATAACTTGAAGTAGCACAAAATATGATTTTCAGTGAAGACTAATTGTGCCATTAAAGCCGCTCTCATCGGTCTTAGAGCCTAAAACAGCTCTGTTCAGGTCACAGGATGTGCACACTTCGACCTTGCAGGAAAGTCTTCTGTGGATGGAACATATATATTTTTACCTGCACCTTGAGCAGGTGTTTGATTGAACAAAGATATGTCTCCCAGATATGTCATTTGTTGCAAGATGGCTGGTTGCTGATAAAGGTCACAGTCATCAGAGAACACTTGGCATGAAATAGCATGTCGCTGGCAACAGTTCTTAGATTTGTAATGAAACATTCTTCTTCTATTGTTCCACTATGAAGCTGTTATACTCAAATGCACATTTGCACAAATGCACAGTTCCTTTTGATCAGTCTGCAAGAGCACAGCATCAAATATGGAAAGCTGAGATCTATTTGCGCCATACATTTCTACTGACTGCTATACATGTTACAATTGCTCCTCTAAGGGAAATGCTACACAAGTCACCCGTCCCTCCTTATATTTGTCAGTGAACCTTGTGTGTCAGTAACCCCATTGCCAGTTATGCCAATAAACCTTGCTGTTTTTTAGATGTTCTGATCCAGTCATTTACCCAATACAGTTTGGTATTTGTCTAAGTTTCCTGGTTTCCAACTCAACAACTAAAAGCACTGATGTCCATGCATTTTTTTAAAATTGCAATAGTATAATCCCATTTATGGCTTATTGATTATTTACACAAAAACAGTTGTTAAATAATGTATTTGATGGGGGAAGAATGACTTCTGTGGTTAATTTTGATGAAGAGAAGCAGCCATGTGGCCTGGTGTGAAGTTTCTCTCCAGGAAATTTGCTCAAGCTTTGGAGTATATACCAATCTGCTCCACAGATCCATTTTTCTCTGCTGTGCAGGAAACTATTATTGGTAAATAAAAAAACATATTAAGTCAGGGCCAACAGACTCCTTCACTCCTTAGTATTTGGTGTGGCATGAAAGTACACACATACACACACACAAGTTTATATGTATGTCTTAAGGTCTTTATTTTCAGATTATGTATACTCTGGCTTCTAAATATAACCTTTAATTAGAAATCTACCATGTCAATGAAGTAAAAAAAAAAAACAGAAATCCTAGAAAAATCACACACACGCACACAAATAAAGATTAATTGAAACCCAAACTTGCAAATGTGCAGCTTTTATCTAAAAAAAGGGGAAAAAATCCTGCATATGTGGAAAACACCAAAAACAGATGTGCTATAAATAACACTATGATGGTAATGTTTTCAGGACTAAATAGCGACATGGCTGGGGCACACGTTTTTGTTACCATGGTGACCCAGTTTACTTAAGTTGACTTTCTACAAAGTAGTGCAGCAAAATGTGCAAAAAAGCTCATTTCAGGATTTGGCTGTTTCCCACCTTGCAGCTCATTTCATCATAAAAATCACCTGAAGAATTTGTGTTTAGTATTTATGAGGGTGAGTTTTTCCTTTTATTGGAAAAGAATTTAATGGGACTTTGAGCTAAAGGGGATGTACCACATGATGCAGTGCTAGCAGGGTACCTCTGTCTCCTAATGGGACCAAATAACAGAAAATGAAGCTCGATGTCACACGCTCAATGTCCTGTCAGAGCTGCAGAGTGATGAAACAAAAACTCTTGGCCTTTATTTATGTCATACTTAGAAATGCACTGGTTTTTGTTGCTGTTTAACTTTTGTTTTGTTTTGTGTGTGTGTGCATATATTTATTGCCATTTACCATCAACAACATTTAATCTTTTTTTAATTGATTTTTGCAGAGACTCTTACTATTCACTAATGAAATCTTCTGGAGCTTTCAAACTACATCCTACTTGGTTTGTGTCTTTAAAAAATTCCAGCCATTTCCAATAAAAACAGTATAATTAGAAACATATTTTGATGCTACACCTGTCTATCTGACCTTCCCATTGAGTTATACACTAGTATCAATAAGGTACAGCAGGGGTGGCCAAATTCAGTCTATGAGAGCTGCAGTCCTGCGAGTGTTAGGAGTTTCCCTGCTGCAACACACCTGATTCAAATCAATGGGTAATTAACAGACTTGTGCAGAGTTTGATGTCAAGCTATGTACAAGTCTAATTAAGTCTGATATGTACCAGGTGTTTCACAGCAGGGAATCTCCTAACACTTGCAGGACTGCAGTTCTCATGGACCGAATTTTGCCACCTCTAAGCTACACATGCTTTCAACAAAACTGCTTCAACACCAGTATAATTGATAATTATAATATTTTTTACATCTTAAAAGAAACTAAATCTTGGATTACTTTACACTCATATGTATTATCTGCATTGCTTATTCCAACTCAAGGTCACAGGTGGAGCCTGTCCCAGCAATCATTGGGCTCAAAGCGAGGTAGATCAATGACAGAACACTAGTCCATCACAGAGCCAATATGGGGAGACAAACAAGAAAGTCACACACACCATCACTCCTAAGTACACCCAAGTACAATTTCAAATGTCTGATCCACCTAACGTGCATGTCTTAGGATGGTGGGAGGAAGCTGGAGTACCCAGAGAAAACCCAAGTTAACACGAGGAGAACATGCAAACTCCACACAGAAAGGACAGTGTCTGAGCTAAAGCCCAAACCAGCAACCTCCTCGCTGTGAGGCTGCATTGCTTACCACCATATCACCGTACAGCCTCAACTTTATACCCTGTATATGAAATCAATAAATTAGTCCTGAATATTTGCAACAAATACTTCATGTATTTGTTCCATGTTCCACACCTCCAAAGGACTTAGATCTGACCACATGGTCAGTTATCATACCAGACAACTATGCATTTTTTTAACAAGTATGTATCTACAAAATTCTGCCTTTATGAATACTTTGACTCATTATCTTGCCTCTGCTTTGCACAGACCTCTGCCTTTAGACTGAAACCCCACACCACCCTCTTATGGCCTGTGCCCATAATCTTCTGCTTTTTGCAAAAAAAAATCCTCTGGGAATACTTAACATTTTCTATTCATCTATTCATCTTGTAGATGATTTATTGCATTGCAAGTGTTTTTCACCTGAGCCGTGTGTGGCACAGAGGTACATTTATATGAAGATGAGAAATGTGTAGATCTCTGCAAAGGAATGTTGGCTACAATGGAGTTAATTCTGCTGTAAGACATTTTTAAATTAATTAAACTGGTAGAAAACTCTTAACAGTTTCATTCAATATTTATAAGTTCAGATCATAATAAAATGAATAAGTGTTGTGCCTGGCCATGCTAAATAAATAAAAGTAATTATTACCACTGTTTTTTATTACAGTATGTATTCACTTTGACATTGTTTTGTTGAGCATCTACATTCCCACCAGATTTATTTCCATCCAGTCTTGCATTCATTTTTTACCAAGATCTTGTATTGATGATGGGAGTGTCTGACCACTACTCAGAGCTTTCTCCATCATATCCTAAATATTCTTAATGGGGTTAAGCTCTGCACTCCAAGGTGCCCAATCCATATGTGAAAATGATGTTTTGAAGAAAAAAATCTGGGAATAACCTGATCAATATATTCACAAAGTCAGCTCACCTCATTCTTTAGGCACATAATGTTGCATCCAGTAGGCTTTTTACCTTAAGTTCTCTTCACATGGTGCACGTAGAAATGCTCTTAAACATTAGTTCTATTGTTATTTTTTTTTTGGTTGATTTCACCAACCATTTAAGTGATCACAATCATCATTATTAAAGATTTCATCGGGCCAAGTTTCTTCCTGAAAGACTTCCAGTCATTAATAATGTTTTGGCCAGTTTTCAACTCAATGTTATTAGTTTCTGCAATCTCACTAATTACACACATAATGTTTTTCTGCTTGATGCAGTCAATGGTTTGATGCTTCTTAAACAGACTAACATCTTTCCCGTGACCATAGGTTGTGTCTACTGACATGGTAATTAAGGAAATGAGAAGAAACTTATGTCATCACTTCAGGTTAAATAACGTGTCAAATATAATCACTCAAGCAGTAATTATCCATTAGGAGGCGTGTACCGGTTTGCTTAGTTAAATCTGATTAAACGCACAATTTGTTTTGACCAGGCAGTGTATCTGTATCCTATCGCAGCTCCATTAAAGAAATGGACACATTTTACCAATTTTATTTAAAGCTACGTCTAAAAAAAAATGCAAGAAAAAAACTGAATCTTTTAAAACAGTCCCAGACTTTCATAGGTCAAATATTTTACAATTTATAAGACAAGTTGTAAAACAAGTTAACCTGTAGATAGATGTAATTGATTTTTAAAGTGGAGAAAACTTTACACTGTGCATGGAATTAAAGAAAATCTCTACTTGTTTTTAATGTGTAAAGATACTGGAGTTAGTAGTCTGGATTAAATCAATGCAATAACAGCTATCGCTGCATCAAGTTGAAAAAATATTTTATCTAAACTAAAATAATTAAAAAGATTTATTCTACAGAATTTCATCAATGAGTCAAAATTAAGCTTAATAAAACAGTCTATGAAACTTCACATTAATTTAACTTTGTTTCTGTATGTAAAAAACAATCAAATTGGATTTATTCTAATTTGTACTAAAGATAAATCTGAATATAAAAACCATTCAGACTGACACAACATATTGTATTTCATTATAGAGAGTTTGTGAAATAATGCATGAAGTTGCAGACTAAGTATCATCACAAGAAGCAATCAAGCAGACTGTGGTCTCAGCGGTTTTTTGTCTAAATCAAAGAGTGAAAAGCACATTTGTGGCATACATTAATTAGGATGTTTCATTTCATGCCCCTTCATCTTCACACATACACCCACACTAATACAAGCAAGCGGAAAGAAATCACCATAAGTCTTTTGGATATCAGTCAAATAACCTGAATTTCAATATTAAAGCTATTTTACAAATGCAGCAGCAGTTGATTCGAGTTAGTGGGGAAAATATCTGCCACCCCTAATTACCACAGGCAGATTGAGAAGAGATTATCCAGCACTCCAATCTGTATTATAAAGTTCTATTGAGGATCCTTTAACAGAGATGGGTCAAGCAATGAATTAAAAGTTATGAGATGGTATGCATGCTTTTAAAGTTAAAAATCTTGAATTGATTAAAAGAGACTCGTGCTTGTCTCTCCTTAACGTGCCCATTTTGATAAAAACTAAAGGCTTCCACCAGATTTAGTAAAACTATTTGATTGCGTCAATCATCATCAATTAAGTCATCCTTTAAAAATTATGGAAATCTTTCATTTATGAGTCGGGATCAGTCATTCTGGGAAACAAAGCTTTAACCATCAAATCTTAAAATGGACACAACAGCAGATAGTTTTCACATCTTGTAAGGCTGCTCGAAAATGCCTTGTGCTCAACAAAACATGACAGCCCCCTCAGTCGTATTTTGTCCAGAGCTGACACAATTCTTGGCTACAGCGGGCACATACAGATACACCCTAAGGATCCAAACACATGCAAGCAGTCACGTAGAAAAACACGGTCATGAGGTAGAAATGAAATCCCCACTAAAGTTTCCTGAAAGCACCACTTCCTCTTAATAAATATAATAATTGAGCGAGTGAGGCAGCTTGTCACACTGAACAAAGGTTCTATGAGCTACTGCACTGTCTATAAGCCGTCACTACAACTTGCCCGCTGAGATGTAAAACCCTCTGGACTTATGTCAGTTAATTCAGATGCCTATGCTGGATCACTGGCCCCAACAAATTCAGAATTATTCCCCCAGTTGATTTCTGTAGCTTTAAGCCTTGCTTGGGAAAACTATAATCATGTAGTTTGACAGCATCATCAGCGTGTCTGCTTTTTCCATCCTTATTCTAGAAGCAGTAAAGTCTGCATCCCATTTAAACACAGTACAGAAATAAGCCCACTTTTTTGGTGGAAAATTGGACTAAACAAACACCAAGCTTAAAACATCATTCACAGACAGAGCCTTTTAAAAACTAAATGTTGAATCAGCTATAAATACATGGCTATGTTATAATTGTTTTCCTCTGCCATCTAAACCAATGAGCCCAGTGGCCCAGTGTGGTACAGTGATGGACCACATCACTGGGAAAAAGCGCTGTACCTCAGAGCCTGGGCGAACTGCCTGTTGAATGCTCAGCAGCCTCAGCCAAAACAGACAGAACCAACTGGAGGTGCTGCTCGGCCTGCACAGTGTGTGTGTTTGCGTGTGTTTGTGTGTGTGTGCAGCAGCCTTACAGGATGCAGCTATGACAATATTTTAAAAGTGCATTCATAAATGACAATATCTGACTAAAAAATTTCACCCAGCTGTGAAGGAGGTGAAAAAGTTGCTGCTAAATGAATGAATGAAATATTCTTTTCAGGCAGGTGACACCTTTTCATTGTAATGACAGCACAATGCTCTGCCTACTGCAGAAACTAGGATATCAGACCGTGTTTTGCACAAACATTTAACGTGTTGCAACTTTGATTATGCACGTAATCTAACAAGAGTGTAAACGCAAATCCCAGCTGTTTGTTAGTGTAAATGAAGTCCACTTAAAAAGCTGTCAATATGCTATGTCAGATCCATTGTTTTGATATTCAATATATATGTAAAACTGCTAATTATTGCAACAAGTAAGGCAATTATTAGAGAGGATGTAAAAACAAATAAAGCTTTTCAGGTTAAGCCTGAAACGATTTCACAAGCAGAATATAATCATCAGGTTTATTAGAAATCAAAGGAAATAAATTAATTTAGCAGGTGTGACAAAAATAAAACAAATAAAAAACCTTTTTAACATTCCTAATGCAAAATCTGGATATTGGGAATAACTGATGGCTGCAGTGTTTGACATGCTGTCAGTGATCTGTGCACAAAGGAAGTCCCCACCTGGACCTCTGCATGTTCACGTGCAACGTCCAGGTAAAATACAGCTGTTTGCATGAAATGAATGGTTGGGCGTGTAAATCTATTAAACGACTTACCAGGCATAAACCGCTGAGGAGTGAGATGAGAAGAAATTCCAGATTGTGGATCAGCAGAGAGGATCCCATTCCTGACCCGAGGCAACTCTACCTCCAAGAGGACTTGCAGGGCTCAAAACAAACGCCGATAAAGCTCGGATGCAATTATTTAATCTACTTAACTCTCTTCAAAGTGGAGCGAGATATGTCTTTTTAGTCCATCTGGCCTCTCAGTGCTTCTGGCGGCTCGTGAAATCATAACTCTGTAATCGCCTTGCTCTGCCCTCGATTTAATTTCCTATAATCTACTATATGCTCCGACTCAGCTCGCTTTATTTCTCTGCATCTGTCTTTTTTCCTCTTCTGAAATTACATCCACATGTCAGAACTATTTATGTCTCTCTCTCTCTCTCTCTCTCTTTCTCCCCCTCTCTCTCTCTCTCTCTCTCTCTCTCTCTCTCTCTCTCCCTCTCTCTCTCTCTCTCCCCCTCTCTCTCTCTCTCCTCTCTCTCCCTCTCTCTCTCTCTCTTTCTCTCTCC
>JBAMHV010000008.1:15596246-15614146 GCA_037177535.1 Pseudomugil gertrudae
TAGATAGATAGATAGATAGATAGATAGATAGATAGATAGATAGATAGATAGATAGATAGATAGATAGATAGATGTACATATGCACCATTGTCACCATCTCAGTCTGTTGAACATGCCCTTCCAAAGATGAGAGAGGCAACTCCTCATTTACAGAAATCCATTAAAATGCAGATAAACCAGTCAGTTCTTGTTTGATACAGTTTCAGTTTGTTTGATACAGTTTTTGACATCCCTGCACATGCAGTACACTTTGTTGTTGTTAGAATTGTGTTTTTACATTTTCCATAAATTATTTTTTTAAAATTTGCAATCAGATGAGAAGAGGCGGTGATCTAATCCACTTCCTCAATATAGTTACCAGTCTGCAAAAAGCTATAAGCTATAAGGTAGAACATGCAAACTTCACACCGAAAGGTCACTGATTGAACCAGCAACCGTGTAGCTGTGAGGCCATAGTGCTCTTATAAGCTCTTATAAATAAGTAAGAACTATTTTTTGTGGTTCTTACAAGAGGAAAGTATTTGAAAGCTCAGAAATCAACTAACAAAACTAAACTAATTAAATATTTGATTTATTTAAAGTGGCTCAGCTGTCTTGGGATCCCCCCAGATGAGCTGGTGAATGTTGCTGGGGAGAGGGAAGTCTGGGCTTCCCTCTAACTGCTGCCCCCGCGACCCGACCTCGGATAAGCGGTAGAAAATGGATGGATGGATTTATTTAATATCTGAAAAAAAACACAATATGGCTAGAGAGCTGCAAATTTATCTCGTACAAATGTCCTCAGTCAGGCAATAGATAGGACATCCGCTCTGACGTTATGAGGTCCTAATTAGGTCCGTACCACTGCAAGCCACATGATCCCAATCTAAGAACAGCCAGTCACAGTGTGCATGAACTAAGACAGCAATTTTTCTTATGGTAATTCCGCTTACTTTTGTACAATTAAGCATTATATTCCAGAATTTCACCCATTGTTATAATTGTTGAAGGTGTAACAGCAGTTTTATGTTATGTTAAAGAGTATGAGTTTGAGTAATCTAGGTTTATCAATGTTAAATCATTGCAGCCTATATTTAAAGAGTTGTGCTGGAAATCACTATAAAAGATTCAAATGCTCACATTTAATGTAACATTAATCATAACACAGAGTTGTAAAATAACATATTTGCTTTACATATGTTTCAAGAGTACTTACCTACTGATGCTGTTTACCACCATTAGCTGCATATATCTTTTTTATGCTAAAATGTCATTTTTACTATTATTGGAATGCCGCCTAATTGTGGTGGAAGGGTCTGTGTGCCCCGAAGGTCCTCGTAGCTATGTTGTTGGGGGTTTAATGCCCTTGATAGGGTCCCCCATGCCTAACAGAGGTGGGGCATAAAGCCAGGTGACTGGTGGCAGGGCCTTTGCCCATTGAGCCCTATCGGGCTCAGCCTGAAAGGGTAACTTGGACCCATCTTCTGTGATAGGGCCTGTGGGGATCAGGTGCATTGCGTGCAGCTAAAAACAGGAACCCTGCCGAGCTGATCCTCAGCTGCAGAAATTAGCTCTAGGGATGTGGAATGTAACCTATCTGACAGGGAAGGAGCCTCAGCTGGAGCACGATTAAACGATTCTGGCTAGATATAGTTCGATTCACCTCGGCCCATAGCTATGTGCTCTGAAACCAGTGTCCATGAGAAGGGCCCGACCTTCTATCACTTTGGAGTTGCACCTAATTAGAGGTGCTGAGCAGGTTTAGGCATACTCATTGCCCCCCTGACATAATGCGTTGCATTTATGGGTTTTCCCCGGTGGAAGAAAGGATATGCCTTCCTTCACCTTCAGGTAGGGGGATGGGTCCTGACTCTGGTTTGCGTTTATGCAACGAATGACAGCTCAGAGTATTCACTTTTCTGGAGTCTTTAGAAGGAGTTTGAGTGAGGATTTATTTTCAGTCTGATTGTGAAGCAGTAGTGAACATTTCCTGCTCTGACTGCAACAGGACCAAGCCTTGTAGTGCTTTTGGGTGCAGGAAGGGCATGCACGAAGCTGCTAATTGAAAATAAGTACGCTTTTACATGATTTCCAAAAGTCCAATACCACCAGAAAATGTCACCAGATTTGTTGCTTGTCCCTTTTTCAGAAAGGAAAGGCCAAGAATGCTGCTATGTGGAAAGCACTTAAAAAACTTATATTGTGCTGTTGGCTGTTAATAGGCTGCGTTCCATTTCCAATTCCTATCAGGCAGTGGTATTCAGAGGGCTTTTTCATCATTTTTCTGTTTTCACAGTTTGAAATGGATTGCTGGGATTAGCTCCAGCTACCCGCGACCCTGAATTGGATGCAGCGCTATGGACAAAGGATGGATGGACATACTTCAGGTATTTCACCTGGTTCTCATGTCATGTTGTGTCCTTACTGTTCATTCTATATTTCTATACTTTACTCATGATGATAATGTCTGGCTTTAACCCCTTAACTGTGAGGGGCCCGCTCACGGATTTTGTTTTGGCAGATATGATTGAAGACATTTAAATTTGAATTAATTTTGACTCCAGTCCAGAATATTTCAGCACTGTGACATGTGGCATGTTTGCTCCTTGACTTTCTGCATCGCAGGCTTCATTCCTTCATTTAATTTGTTGTTTGAGAGTAATTTAGGTTCAAATTATTCAGCTGTAATGAATAATAATAAGACATAACCGATCATAAACCACGGAGAAGATAATATTTATATAGGGAAGAAACTCAAAATACTGGAAACTGCATGTATTCATGACATATCCAAACTGTGTGTCAGTTTTTCTTTGTTCCCCTACTTAAAAATCTAAAAAAAGCATTTCTCTTGAAAGGTTCTCTTTGAAAGGTTAAATGTGCCTTTAAGCCAATTACTGTTTTACCATGCACCTTCTGCCACCACCGTCATATTTATTACAAAAACGCAGAGCTTCTGATCCTTGACATCCATCTGGTGTGATTAATATCCACCACCTGCAAATATGTACTAGTTAAGAACAATGCAGTCAACAGGAACAACAGCCTGTTTCTCCATCAGTCATCTCCCCGATCTCATCATCTATATTTTCAATCTCTCTCAGCTGCTTGGCAAACAATATCTATCACATAGGCTTTTAAAGAAATACGAATTATGTATATTTTAGGGTGTAAAATGTGATTATAGCAGGAAGGTATCTGATTTAATTGTCTTTTCATAGACAAAATCATCTTTTCAAAATTCCATGCAGTTGCTTCTTTTCTTGAATTTTTATTAGTTAAATAATAAAAGTCAGATGTCAGTGTGTTCGGCATGGCTCTCCTAGTAATGAATTATTGGCAATAATCTTAGAAGTTGGACACACAGTTCACATGAAAGACAGCAGATATTACACTCTGGAAATAGATTTTTTTCATCTTCATCTTACCATCACTCATGTTAATTGTATATGACATCCATTCTACTTCAATACTTCTGTATTAACACATTGTGGTGATGTGTGGGCACATCATCATTTTCACGTGTCTATAGTTGCTGTACTTTGGTTGTATTTGAAAATATTGTATAAAATGCTTTGCTTACCCTTTCTTTATTTAAAAAAAAGTCATGAGCCCCCTTAAGGGGAGCTATTTCCAGTTGGATTAGGGTCATCTCATCTCATCTGAAGCAACTCTTGTTGTCTTGACAGCTCATCCACTCAGGTCTCCCAAAGGTACACCCCAGATATAAAGTAAAACCACAAATTTGTCCATGGAGACATCATTTCTGACATGCTAAATCTGGGTAAAACCTCCACATTGTGTTTAAAGCAACATCAATATTGTAGTATTTAGAATATCAATGTACATCAAACATCATGAACACAATAAGGACCATCTTGGAAAAATCTGAAGTTTAAAACATTGAGAAGCACAATTGTTATTAATCCCAATTTAAACCAGTTCGTTCTTAACAAGACCTTCTGCATGCATATATGGCATAAAACTTCTAGCAGGTATTAAAAAGACTTTGTGAAAGTTGGTATAGTTTGTGAAAAGCTAATAAAAGAAATTCCCATCAGACTTCTAGAGAGCTTCAGGCTGCCTTGGAGCAATCTGAAGTAGCCATTTCAATCAGTCACCATATTGCACACTGAATCCATTAGGATTTCATGGTGAAAGGCCAAAGCAGAGAAAAGATGTTTGACAATAATAATAATAATAATGAAAAAAAACTCAACAGCTAAAGTCCTTCTAGAATAATGCTCAAAGAACAGAGGAAGCTAAAACAGAAGCAGTGCATCAGTACGTTTATAAGCAAGCAAAAGGAAGCAAAACAAAGAAAAACATATTTTACACAGTGAAACATGGTGGAGGTTTTACCATGCTCTGGGACCAGATTGCTATCTTTAATGCTGAAAGCAAAATAATAAATATGAGTGATAGATGAAGAAGATTTTTAATACCTCTTGCCAGACCGTGATCCTTGAGGACCAGTTTCATGTCCCTCCTTCAAAGTTTCACTTTTACTGGCCTTTGAACACAACTATATAAACACAACCCTATACAATTAGGATGAATTATATAACTTTAAAACTAGTTTTAAAGGCTATCTGGTGATATTATTCCAGCACTTCACAGTTTATTTTCACTCCACTGTCTGCCTGATAAAGTAACATAATGAATGCACAGGACAAAGGACATTTAACTGATCAATAGCAAACTGTAACTAAGAGGCTGCAGTAAACAAAAGAAACATCTAAGACAAAAGCACTGTTACTTAGATGCTGTTGCTGCATTGTGTAGAGATCAAATCAGGCAACTTAACGAGCGCTTGTCACAAAGAGTTGGTGTATAGCCGTCGTCTCCTCAAAGCAAGGACGTTGCAGTCACTAGAGAGTGCTCAGCCTGCTATTCTGCTGAGTTAAAGAATGTCCCCTTGAGAATCAATATATAGAATAAATCTTTTCTTTCTCCTCATCAACTCACGACAGTAAGAGGTGTACAGAGAAGATGCAGTCAGATAATTACACTTAGGAACAGAGGAAAGGGAGCGTTTGAGGTGACATTAAACTAATGCATAGATGGTGTTTTACAAAGTTGTCATTAGTAAAGTCCAAATGGCACAAATAAGTGGCTCATCTGGGATATGCAGACTTTATTTTGACTAGTTACCTTCCACATTAAGGTTTCTCTGCATTTTTCTGTTTGTTTTGGACAAAAATAATCAGAATAAATGTTTAAATGAAAGTTAATAACAACATTATGACAGTGAACTGGCAGAAATGTGAAACAATGGTGAAAGAACAAACATGCAGTTTGGGTTTTGCATACCAAAACAGAGTGGTAGAGATGGCTTAGGCAGGTTTATTTCCATAATTTATTAAAGAAAATCATCACAGTCCCTGCAAATGCACCTTTGCATTTGGTAGAGCAGGAAGTTAAAGGGTTAAAATCATACTGAATTAAAAGAGATGAGATGGAGATAAGGCATTTCTTTGGCCCGGTTACCCTGTGGCCATGGGAGGGCAGTGTGGTTCAGCTCCTGTTGATATCTGACAGCTCCCACGCTGACAACCTCTAATGAAGGCTTATAAAACTGGTATCCTGAGCCTGAATTATCTCTTGAGTGTAGTCTCTACTCTTATATCTTGGCAAAATGAAATGACTTTTTGTGAAAAAAATTGAAACAAGAATTGTAGAGCTGGGATTTTTGTGCACTTTGTGTCACTCACTCGTGACACAAACTTCCACAAATTCTCACACAAACAGGAATGTAATTACTGTCTTCATATAATTATGTTTACAAGAAAATCCTGCTATAAATCTCTACAATTATGTGTCTTCGTGTTAGTTTACTAAATAATCCCTGATAAATTACATTGAAACAGTTTATGATGGACTAAAGCCTGTTCAACCTCAGACTGGTACAATCACTGCCTATATACTCTAAACTGGTTCCAATCTGGGTACTAGTGGAACCGAGGACAGTCTAATTACATGATTTTATGCTTCACTGACTGCCTTGTGCACCTTACAATGAACTCATCACATCTTCTGAGAATCACTTTTTTTAGTATTAACACTGGCATGAACATGTTGTATCCCATCTGCTTGTAAATGACTGCATCATAGTTGCATCCCCTCTGTTCCCCATTGTTGTAATAAAGAGTCATTTATCAGAGGAGTCTTTGGGAGTGTGGTTATTGAGACTTTTTACATCTAAACCTTCACTTTGATGATATCAATATGCAAATCGAAGGCTTTCCCAGGACTGAAACCTGCTGCAGGTAAAGTGTCATAGCTGATTGGTTGAATGGATTAAAATGAATTTATGTCTATAAAACACAAGAAGTAAAAGATAAAGTAAAGTCACAATTATACAATCATAAGACTAATTCTACAAACATGATGTCGACTGGAATGATTTCTCACAAAGAGACGAGAATCTTTTCCATGTATCACATCGATGAGGCTAAAGTTTGAGTCACAATTCAAATTGAAGGTTCAGGTTTGTCAGCATTGTTGTCTGATTGAATATTCTTCTTGTGCTGCTGCAGATTCTATTTTTCTACCTAACTGGATTTCACACTTAACCATATTGTTCTCACAGCAAATAGAGACATTTTGCTCCAGAATGAAGCTCTACTGAAAATCATGATTGTCTAAATCTAAATGTTTTTTGCATTTTTTTAAAAGTTGGGTGATTATATAAGAGTTTTGCTTTTATTCCAGCACAATGCAGCAAAGGTTACAGCTGTGTTGAAGGTCGTGTGATGTGTCAAACTAACAATTGGCTTTGTGCACAAACTGGAATCTTTCCAAGTGACATACCAGCCCGACTACAGACCGACTCTAAAATAGCAAACTGCACAGGTCTTGAATGTTTTAAGATCTTGAATGTGTGATGGCCTTGTTGCAAATTGTTGCTGCAGCCTGTCAATGACAATCACCTGGCAGAATCTGAGCGGCGGGGGTGGCAGTGACTTACGCAGTGTTGGATCCATTTATACTCAGACTGACATTCAATCTTTCCGTCTTTGTCTAGTGGTTTATCTCAAGCTAGACACTGACTACTTTAGTCATGTGTTGTCTGAAGAATGAGCAACAAACTGCTGCCATGACTTATTATTTCTTAAGCTTGCACTAAAGTAGCAATTATTTTAAGACTTTATATCCCATCTATTAAAAGCCACAACAGGCCAATGGGGGTGGGACTGGAGGAGGCAATGCAGTCCTGGCATTTGTGTGTGTGTGTGTTTGTCTGTATATTTTGTTAAGTAAATAGTTTTTTTTATTGATGGCAGATGATAGTTTATTCTTCAGGAAGTCATATATTTAATAGTCAGTCTGTCAGACCTCCAAAAGTCTGAAAAAACCTTTGTTTTCTGGCATGTCTTTCCTCACTAGTGTCCTACTCCTGTGATCCATTCAGCCTCTGATGCCACATCCAAAGTAATATACTTAAAACTTTGATTATTTTAATCTCTTTCATTTCATACTTTTAGTTTCAAGCGAACAAAAAATAAATGGATATTCCAAGGTTTACTGATTGATAACGGAAAAGGAAATGTGTCAACCAGTACAATAATAAGCGCTTCGGGTGCATTTCCTGGTAACAGTTTTATTAAACTCATCATTTGCCACTACTGACTTGAATAGTAAGCCTTTTCATATGACCTTGAAGGGAAAAGTGTGAAACTCGTACAAGAGTACTAAAGACAAAACATCAAGAAGATGTAATAACACAGTAATGTATGATCGTATATTCAGAGTAGAGATCTTAGGATAAAGAGGACAAACAATATAAGAAGTGTTAGATAAAGCATTGTGCCAGATAAATTTGTATCTTCTTCTTACAGATGATTTTCTTTAACATTTCCCATGTTCAGATCACAGAAGAGATGTAGAATCAGAATAAACTGCAGCAAAGAGGACCCCTCACATGCATGAGAGAAAGAAAGAAAGAATAAAAGAGCTCTGTCTAACTTAAAATGACAAAAGTGATGATTACGATATGTGACTTTGGTCTTACCTGCTGCTATGAATTTTCAATGATCTGTGCCTCCATGAACTGAAGCAATACACCATCCTGTGTTACATTATGAGCAACACAATTTCAGCATCTTCACTTGCTGGTTTCATGCTGAGAAAAATATCTTAATCAGAAACACACAACAACAACTCTTTTATTTCAGCAATGTAACAGGAAATAATATCAACATAATTCTGTTTTAGTCATAAAAATTAAATTGATGAAGTCCAGAGTTATTTGTACAATTTCACAAAAGCAATCATGATTACCAACAAGTAAAAGAACAATGAAGACAAGCTGTGGTTGCTCAATACAAACAGACAAAAGAACAATTAGCAATAATTTCCAGAACTGTCAACGAAAAACAAGCGGAACGACTTTTTAGAGCTTGAAATAAGACATATGATACAATCCTGTACTGTCTGGTACAACATGGAATGAAGTAAATAAGACAGAAGAAGGTATTTCCACATATGAATAAATTCTGTTGTCAAGTTTATCAATAATGCAAGTTTATTGATGGGTGGAGCAACGAGGCACTGCTTTTTCAACTGTGGGTCTTTGTGAGATGTGAGATCAAAACCAACATACTTTCTGTCAGCAATGGGAAACATCACTAAACATTGCTAAAACATGTGTCACAGTTCAAGGTTGGCTTTATAAAAAAAAATCATATTTGAGCAACACAGTGGTTTGTAAGGCACAAAAAAGCTTTTTACAAAAGCTTTATTTATGCAGATACTGTAAATGTGCAGTAACCCCGGATTAACATATTAACCTTCAATCTAAAAATCACAAGATCCATTTTGTGCTTAGGCCTATCAAACTTAACCCGTAGACAATTCCTCACATTAATTGGCTGTTAAATTGAATGTTTGCTTTAGTTATTATAATTTGTGTGATCTTCATTTCATGTGAACATCAGAAACTTACCCACTCTTTAACCATTCAAGTGTTATTCTAAGCATCTCAAAGTGGCACTTTCCAGACTTCTAGCTTTCTGACACGCAAATGTTTAAGAGGCTTGTTCACAGCTCAAAAAGGCTGAGGTCAGACAAAAACGACATTCTCTGACTCTTATTTTGAGATGGATTTTGGGCTGAGCCCTGTAAATCCCTCTGACCAGACAAGATAAACGGTCACCATTGTAAAGACTTTGCCTGGCACGTCATGTGAACAATGGGTTCACACTGGTTGTAAGCTTAATAATCAAGGATAATTGCAGCTCATCACACAGCTTTGTGGCATATAAATTTAAACACCTTCCTCTCTTGTTCAGCAATCATCATTTTCTTCATCCCCTCCTCACTAATAGCCTCCACACTTCACTGAACAAGGTCAATGCTTGGAGATTGTCGAGGTTACAGGAGGCCTCACTTGTGCTGATTAAAATAGCCTGTTTAATAGACGGTTCCAGCCCTGGGATTTCAGCTAATGT
This sequence comes from Pseudomugil gertrudae, assembly GCA_037177535.1. Classification (NCBI taxonomy): domain Eukaryota; kingdom Metazoa; phylum Chordata; class Actinopteri; order Atheriniformes; family Pseudomugilidae; genus Pseudomugil; species Pseudomugil gertrudae. The sequence goes on from JBAMHV010000008.1 coordinate 15,605,678, forward strand.
ACTTTTCCATTATCCATATTCCAATGTGTATAGACATACACACACAGCCACACACAACAACAACCTTTGTCTTAAATAGAAACACAAAGGCATATCCTTTTATAGTCCTCCCCACTGTTGTTGGCATGGCTGGGTATGAAAGGGGGGTGGAGGTGACACCTGTGAAGTGGATAAAGGGGCTTTAATTGCCCACCTCTGCCCACAGTGTCCAGGATCGCTCTGCTGTGTCAGTTTTGAGTGCCCCTAGCAATGGCCCCTAAAAAGAAGGAAGAGCCAAAGCCGGCTGCACCAGCGGCGCCCAAGCCCCCAGAGCCAGAGCGCCCCAAGACTCCGGACTTTGACCCAGCTACAGTGACGGTAAACCATCAACATCCATATCTACCAATGTAGAGACAATGTACATTAATGACGACAGAAGTGATGTTCAAGTTAACTACCTTACTCCCCCATTTTTTTCATTGTTAACCATCCTGGAGATAAATCTTGCAGCTAGATTGTGCTGTTCTTAAGATTTAATGCAAATAGTTCAACATTAACAATATACATTGTTTTATTTTTGAGAACATCAGAGACGCCATGTGATTTAAACTTGACAGTGCAAGTTACAGCTAGAAAGTACGTAATTGCTATTAGAGATGATGGAAACAGTGTCCTTTGCTGACTCGGCCCCTTCTGGGTGGATAAATGTTTTTCTGGTTGAGCAAGTTGCCGTGTTACAATAGAGCACAGTTAAAGCCACAAAATATGATTTTCATTATGTCTGTGAATAGCAGACCACACTTTCAGAGGGCAAAAAAGGGTGGAAAAACAAGAAGAAAGAAAAACACAGATAATTATAGCCATCTTTAATCGTGCTTAAATACATTTCAGATCATGTTTTCAAAGCTTCATGAGGTTTGTAGATATTTAGACATTTGACTGAAACCACCTAATGTGTGTGAGGTCCAAAATAAACATTGTGCATAAAATAAAATTTAAAAAAATAATACTGGGGTTACGACCATAAATAACATGTTAAACTGGACTACAGTGGATTTAACATTCAGCTTTTTTAATCTAAAACATCCAAATGCAAAGTTCAGGAAACTGCATATCATATTCACTTCTAATACTTTAGGATGTTTATGATAATTAAGGGACAAATAGAAGGATTTGAGTTTGTCAGTCACATGCTTTGTCAAATCTTAATAATACAAATTATGATGATATTGACATATATAATCATCATTATGTTGAATTTTACTGGAGTTTATAGGACCAAGGAGTCGTCAACAGCATCTAGGTAACAGTTTTTACAAACTGGAGCTAAAATCATTCAAATGAAGATTAAAGCAGTGACCAGTTCACTTCTAGAAATACTGGGACTTTAGGCCCAAGGTCACTGATTAGCAATGCTCTGCCATCAGACCACAAGAAGCCTGTAATTCAATCTTTTGGAATGGAATAATGAAGATGGGGGGCAACATAATCATGCTTGTTTTTTCAATGAATTCTTTCTGCTCCGTTGCTCTGAATGCTTAGCATCCTCTAACTGCTTTGTTTGCTTTATCTTTCCTCAGTTGGAATTCACCCCAGAGCAAATTGAGGGTAAGGCTTAGATGGTTCCTCCCTTTGTCATCTTTGCAGCATGATCTGTCAGTTATTTATAGAGAGAATAAATGGTTTATGTGTTCATGCTCTCTCAGTGTGATGAAAAACATTCAGCAACAGCTGGTGATACAGTAGATCAGACATGTGGTATTATTTTAAATTATCACACCTATCCAAGTCAATCCCCTAAAAAAATTTGGGGGTACATGTCAGTCAGTTTGACTCTTTAATGTTAGGAAAAAATACTTTTGTCTGAAGTGTGCTATTGTAGATCATTACTTTGCTACACAGGCAGCAACTTTTTTAGGGAAATGAGCAGAAATCAGAAGGAATAATCTTCATTGTTTTTGTTTGCAGACTTTAAAGATGCTTTCCAGCTGTTTGACCGAACACCAACCAGTGAGATGAAAATCACGTATGCTCAATGTGGTGACCTAATTAGAGCTTTAGGTCAGAATCCTACAAATACAGAGATAATGTACGTCCTTGGAAAGCCCAAAGCTGAAGGTTAGTTTTTTGGCCAGCTGGATTGTTCTGTTTAATGTAAACCACTAAGATTGGTGTTAATGGTTTGTTTTGGATATGCTCCAAAGGCAGTGCCTGACAAATGCTGCAAGATCTAAATGAGGTTTAGCATGACCGTAAAGGTGTCTAGCCATTTTTGTTTTTGCTTTGTTGACCTTGAAGTCAGCAATTTTTCCCACTTTCCACAGATATGCAGACAAAGATGCTTGATTTTGACCAGTTCCTTCCTATTCACCAACACATTTGCAAGGCCAAGGACCGTGGAACATTTGAGGACTTTGTAGAGGGTCTGAGAGTCTTTGACAAGGAGGGAAATGGTACCGTCATGGGTGCCGAGCTCAGACATGTTCTGGCAACACTAGGTGAGTGAAACCATCTTTATGCAGGCTGGAGTCCTATAAATATGTGCTGAGCTGCCAGTTGTCTTGGTTGCAGGTGAGAAGATGAGAGAGGATGAGGTGGAGCAGTTGATGCAAAACCAAGAAGATGCTAATGGCTGCATAAACTATGAAGCTTTTGTAAAGTACATTATGGCATCCTAAAAGGTGTATGTAGTTATTTTCACACTGTCATACTGGTGCAACATCAAGGATGTATTGAAATGAGTGTGGAATGAGTTTGTCTCTCCCCTGGAAAAGCAAGACTGAGAAATATTGATAGCAGATGTTAATATTTCTGTAAATCCCATCGTGTATTTTTCATTGCCATAAATCATGGATAGATATAACTCATGAATATTTCACCTTGGTTTCTAATGCTCCTCATGCCAATGCTGTGCACCCCTGTACATTTTATAAAACACGGTGAATAAATCCATTCATTTCAAAAGTGACCGGATTTTAGACCTGTTTATTGTGTGCTCCTTTCACATAACATCGGCTTGACAAGAATCTCAGCAAAACTTGATAAAAAAAAAAGTGGACAAAGAAATCATATTTTCTCAGTTTCCCTACGAAATGTCAATACCAGAAAATGGGTTTGAACCATCAACAAGTTACAGCATTGTAGCAAGAATGTACGTACTGCACATGAACAACATCCCATTCATTAAACATGTGTCTTGATACTTTGTGTAGAAAATGTCCAAATCCAAAGTTTTACATTGTAAAATACCTTAATAAAATATATAGTTGCATAAATAAATCAGTGTAGGAAATATTCTTTGAAGCAAATAAAGTATAAATATCTTTACATTCAATGGCCCTGAAAGTGAAAGTAGTACTTACCATGTTTTGTCACAAGAGGGAGGTGTTGTTCAACTATTTCTCTTGTTTTAAAAGGAAAATTTCCACACAAACTTGAATAAAGAAACTTTTCCATCCTGCAGCAGGGAACTCCTAAAATCCTGCTTGTGTTGTTTTTATTTCTTTTGAGCAGAAGCAGCTTCACAGCTTCAGCTCAGTTTTCGTCTTGTCAAATGTCAGCATGCCAAAGCTCTACAGAGTGACACAAGCTCATCACATATCACTCAATTCAGGTGAATTAAATAGAATAAAAATGTCAATTTATTCCTGTTAGTCATAGATTTAGATTTGCCTAACTGTTTGATTCACAAATAAAAATAAAAAAGTAATTATTTAATCTACTGGCACTACTAGTTTGTAACAGTATAGCTACTTTATATCTTCCTTATTTGAATTGTTCATGCATTTTGCCAAGTAGACTCATTAGCTTGTATCTCAGTAACAGCAGATTTACATGTTGTAGCATGGCCGAAACAAGTTGAGGTATGTTCCAGACAGCGAGTTTAGTAAATATCTGTTTCACCAAAGATGGAAGAAATGTTTTTATTCTGCATAGAGAGGCAAGTTAAACTGGGTCAGCTTCTGTAATAGGTATGTACTTGGTGTGCTGCTCAGAGCTCAAGTTAAGACTTAAAACCTGATCCAGTTGCCCTCTGGAACAAATCCCAGATGGAAACTAGAACTAGTAAATATGGATTTGTAGTAAATGGGATTGCACTTATTATTCAATCTTTTAAGAGACTCATAAAATGCTCCTTATAATTTCCACCATTTTGTAATGCAGAGCTATTTAAAACCCCTTTCTTTCACATTACAAAGACATATTTTTTACTGACACACAGCATAATGTATTCACTTTGGTATTGTACTTGAAAATAAAAATAGTCCCGCAACTGTCCACAATGTATGTATTTAGTTTTATATAGCAGATCTGGTCTGTTTATATTTATTGGTAGGTTTATTATTGCCTCTGTTAAGGTGAAGATATTATACTTGACGACGTTGGTTTCTCTGTGTTAGTAACATAATTCAAAGTCATGAATGGATGGATTTTAATGACATTTTCAGGAAATCTTAGACATGGAAAATAAAAACAAGTGATAATATTTTGGTGATTTAGATCACCAACTGGATCCAGGAATTTTTTAAAGGATTCTTTACTATGAGATGATCATTTTGCAATTGCTATTTCCAAACCAAAAATAATCCCCATAATCATTTAAAAAAATAGACAATGATTTGATCTGTGCTCGTTGAGTTCCTTTGGTTATTATTCATGATAATCTTCATCTTTACCAAAAGCTTTTTCAAGAAACTTTGGTAACTAAAGTATCAATTTCTCTTCAGTCACTATAACTACAAATTAGTCTGTGATGAAGCAGCCTCGTCACTGACAGCCCTCCCTACTTGCACTATACACACACACACACACACACACTCATACTCATCCATCTTGTCTCATGAGGACAAATTCACTCCAACTAAGTCTGACACGCAACAGTAAACACACAATCTTCCTCAGTTGCAACTTATTTAGGGTGCACACTAAATAAATCTGCTGGTTATGCAAATTAGAAACAGCTGTTAAATAGCCAACAGGTCAAACAAAAGGAAGTGATGTCATGGTCATGTCATGGTCATGTGATCACTCTAGTTTGTGTCATCAAGAAAAACCTGTATTACTTGTGTATTTGGGTGGTTGTGATGAACAAAAGTAACAGGATTTATTAAGTAGAATTTGTGGGGTTTTTTTTGTTATTTTTCTTTTTGTTAAAACATAGAATGATCCTGTGAATTGTTTGTTTGTTAAAAAGAGTAATTAACAAGTGCAAAGGGAGGGGCTAAAGATTTATACGGAGCTCATTTTGGGATGAGCCGGGGGGGAAATAGGTTGTGTTTTTGGGTTGCAGTGCTGGCAACTAAGAATTATGTGGAATTTGTAAATATGTATATAGTCTCAGAGCACAATTCTGCACATGGAGCACAGTTTGGGTGTAAATAAACCACCACAACTGAGGAGCGACTGAGCCTGAGTATTTGTGTAATAAAGAACCCCGTAACATAGTCACAGTGAGATTTTTTACTGCAGTTGTAGTTCTCTTCCTCTGCTCCTCTTATTTAAGCACTGGCAGGAATTGAACAAGCTCAGATACATATGATCATTTTTAAATTGAGAAATTACACAGTGATCATTTGAAAATGAAAACACTGTAAATAGTCGGATCTTTTAAGTAGATTTAATGCAATGCAGAGCAACAGAATCGTTTTCCCCTGGGATTATTCATGTAATTTCATGGCATTTAATTCATCATGATATTGCACATTACGTTGTCTGGTCTGCTAAGAGCCCCAACACTGCAGAACCACTATCTCTTTTTACTGCTTTCAAGCCACAATACTGTATCTGTACTGATTTGCATTAGACCCCCAGAAGGAACCTGTGTGTGATTGTTGGAACTCATTGATACAAATGCACTGATTGAGTGATTCAGCTACCTGCCAATACAATACACAAAATACATATAATATAATTGGTCATTGTAAATTCTCCCTTGGAGTGAGTCTGAATATGTGTGGTGGTATGCCAGGAAGTGGAAAGTCCAATTAAACAGACCTCAATCCAACTGTTTGTTCTAAGTAAACATGAATTTAATGGAACAAATTAGAAGTTCCACGTGGTCAGAGAGAGAGAGAGAACAGGAATCCCTGTCACTTAGATTAAATAGGAACACTTCATGAGAGGATTTAGTCAAAAGATATACTAATATTATTCTAGTATGTGTGGGGGTTCTAAATATAAACCTTGGATCTCCCAACACCAGCAGTAACAGCTTTCTTTTTAGACCCTGCAGCATTGCAAATATGTCTCAGTCTTTTAAACCTGCAGTTTGCAATGTAGCAAGCTGACTAGAGTTACTGGAAAACATTGGCAAAAGCTGACAAAAACCTGCAGGATAGCAGCCCTTGGGGAGCCAAGTTTGACACCTGTGCTACTACCAAAAAGAAAGCAACATGTAATGCAATCAACAATATTATTGCAATATTTTTGGTTGAGGAGAAGCCGTAGGGTACCAACTGCATATTTTTTTTAGTGAGGATATCACTAGTGACATGCAATTTGATTTAGACCCAAAATTATTCTGGACAAACAATTCATCATATAGAAGAGTCTTTCATACTGACAGCAATCAAAAGCATTAGCTGACACAGTGAGCCTGCATTTGAGTCCCGCCTCTTTATTCAAGGGTGTCCTGGGGGTCTTGGGCAAAGGCTGTAATTTCTGCTCCATTTCACTCCAACCCAGCCTGAAATTTATGAAACTACATCTAACAGGCACTCTCTCAGGGCATCTTCCCTTCCATGATTAATTTACTATAATTTGGTTTTATTTCTTTATATGCTATGTTTACAAGTCAGGCAATCATGTGCCCAGTGTTAGTGAAGCAAGACTTGTCTCCATCACAAGAACAACTAAATAAACTAAGTAAAGACTTTATTTAATGCTTTTCTTGAAACTGTGTAGGTAAATATTGATGCATTCTGTTCCAATTTTGCATTGCATGGTCAAAATGATGCATCATTATTAACTACATTTATCTATGTTGTGAACATTTCTGTCCTTAAAAACAAAGAGTCAGAAAAATCATTCAAAGCATCGTTTTAATTTAAAATTATGTTTTTGTTTATGTGTACAGGTACATGTGTATATTAGTAACACAATATTACATAAATTTATAGAGACAACAAAATCCTTCTCACAAAAATGTACTTCTGTTTGTTTATAAGGCAGTATGGATGGTTCAACAGAAAATTTTTCATTTAAATCACTTATCACTAATCACTATATATACACTTCGGGTACTACCGGTGTACAAAATAAGAACAAGAGATTTGGTTGACATAGTAGTAATAAAAAAAAAAAAATCAACGATTAAAAAAGATGTAGGTTGGTAAACTCGGGGTGTGTCTTTGGTGTACAAATAACTATTTATATATGTATGACATGACAGTGTATCACAACTATAACGTTATGTAGTCCTTTTATGTCTGTGTAACGAGGTCATGGAAGGTTGTGCATTGTTGCTGCTGAAGTTGCAGCAATGCAGGTAAAATATTTACATCAAATCACTCAAGCTGATCAATATTTAATATACCAACTAACATTATCAGTCCAGCCAAGCAGAACAGTGACAACCAGTCTGCAACAATATAACAAAAGTTTACTAAATACGAATATAAAAAACACATTTACAGGAAGAGGTCATTAAATATTTTACACTCTGTACAACACTTATTAAAACAGCTTTAAAAATATTCAGTTGGTTTTCTCGCAATTTTTTTTACATCCAAAATTAATGTAAATGTAAAAAAAAAAAAAAAAAAGTAATTTACTCTACTAAAACAACATTGTACATTTTGACAAGTTAAAATTTGGGAAATATTATTAGGAAAAGAAGGAGGGGAAATATAACTGTTAAGAAAACAGCTAACTGAGTTACTTACAATATTAAAAAATGTTTTATTTAATGCACACAAAACATTGAAATGCACAAACATATTTTTTCTCATTTTTTACATTCTGAATAATACCATCTTGCATGAAAGACAGAGTTATGTCATTAATGTGATGCCACAGAGAATTTTCAGCTTAAAAACTTAACCCTGCAACACAATTTTATGCTTTTAGATGTTAAGAATTCCTTCCTTTCCTGTCCATTTATCCAGCGGCAAAAAAAAAAGACCAAAAAAGATGACCAAAAGAAAGAATAAAAAAAACAAGACAACGTTATTCGTAGATTCCCAGACACGCTGCTGTTTGCATTACTGCTGTTTGATCAGCCTTGGGAGACATAAGAGCTGGTATTACATTCAAACAGTGTGATGACCACAGCAAGTCTTTAGGGACACAAAGTCGTTTTCTCCATCAAGCTTCTCTTCTTTGGGGGCAGAAGCTTAGTTGTGACACTGATTATGAGAAAGCCACAAGGATTTTACAAAGCCAAAAGAATTTAAGCTGCTTTTACTGAGCATGCATGATAAATACACACACAGCACTTAATGTAGGCTACTATATGCACACATTACATAAATGAAAGAGAATAACTTCACC
>JBAMHV010000008.1:15633463-15647003 GCA_037177535.1 Pseudomugil gertrudae
TTATCAAGAGGATCTCTGTATATACATATATACATGAAGATCTTCTTGGCAAAGCAAAATTGCTCAGCACAATATAGGAGCCAGACCCTCGTTCTGCCTGCTGAGATCCTGGACAGACACGTTAAAAAAAAAAAAAAAATGGCAAACACAAAAGTTCAGAAGTGTGGTCAGATACATACTGAGCAAACTGAAGCGAAAATTTCTATTCTGTGATCAAACTCCTCTGTGAAATCGATGCACACTCATGGCTTCTATAAAGAGAACAGCCTGAGGGAAGGAGCAACTCTGAAAGGAGACATCTTTTTCTGCGTCATTCATCGTTGTGCTGCACACAGGCTGGCATATTTTCACTGACTAAATTAGTCACCCACTATACTGTGGATGCTTCTTTTACTAAAAAAAATAATATACAGTACCTTGGAAGTCTAACAAATGTTAGATGTTGACAAAATGTTTCATTTTTACATAAAAAAAAATCAACAGCTGTCACAGAGAAAAGAAAAGTTACAAATTTACTGTTTTCTTATAGTGATTGTAAACCTTATTGTTATGCTATATGTCCATGTGTAGACAATAGAGGCAGTCTGAGGCTCTGCCAGAATGCTTCACCAGCTTTTGGAGCAGCTGGGTACACAATTTAACCACACAAGCAATGATTGAACTCTGCTGAGCAGATAAACAAAAGACACCATCTAGACATCAGCTAGAGGTTCTCACAGCAGCTGGATCAATCTGATGCTTTTATTCTACGTCTGTGCTGCATGTAGGGCTGGGATATTTTTCACTGCAGTTATATGAAAAGCAATCTCTTAAATCCCCGAATATTTCTTAAAATTTTCATTTGAAAGCATCTTGAGGTCATTCTGTGAGGCTAAAATCTGCAGGCTTGGTGAACTCTGTGGTATTCTCTTCGGTCTGTGGCAACATAAATGATGAACATAAGTATGCTATTTTAGTTAGTAATACAAAATGCCTGTTTAATGTATACATTTGAGCTAAAAGAGCATTATTGTAAGAAGTTGCCACCAAACCCAGAACGGTTGGGTTCTTGACTAAGTCTTTGAAAAATTATTGAATTTAATTATTTTAATGCAAGAAACAAGAAAATTGAAATTTTCTGAAAAGAATGATGTTTGTTTGTTTTTTCTCCTTTGTTTAATTTCCCATGAAGAACTGTTTTCTCTTTTCAGGCCTTCAGAGTCGCATGTAATGAATAACCTGGAGAATAATTGTACGACATTTTTTAGTTGAAAGCTTTTTTTTCTTCCCTGAATCACAGTTGGAACGTGGAGTATATTTACACAATATTTGTAAAGAGAATAAAGAGTTAAACTGATTTTAAAACAAAAAAATGTAAACTTTGGTGCAGTGTTCTTGATTATAATTCATATGAGGTGTGAAATTACTTGCACTGATCCCTTTTAGCCATTGGAAAGCTTCTCACATAAAAAAAGGAGAAAGATGTTAGTATACCGGTAATTAAATGAACACTTAGCACCATTTAAAACACTGTTTGTAACAAGCTTGTATCTAACTTGTTTTTTTCAGTGATAATACTGGAACACCTGTTTTCAGTGCTCAGAGATGTAATCAATAATTATGACTAATGATCTTACATGTAAATGTATTCTGTTGATTGCCACCACAGGACTACATAATGAAATCACACTGAATTGAAACAGATCAAATGTTTAGCATCATTTTGACATTTACAAGCGACACAAATGCAAAATGAAAAAAAAAAACAGGATTTTCAAGTTATTCTTTCCTACTATACTAATTAGATCATCTGCCTAAAAATGACCCCATGGGTCGCTTCTTAATGCAGGGTCATATGACCTCTAATTATGTTTTAAGAATACAGAATATTCACTACCTCTGGTGGACATGAGAACAAGTCCACATGAAACTAAAAGAGTTGATAAAAAAAGCTGTTTTTTAATAACCGTGACATTTCTCCCACTTCAAACAAGTGCTTTCAATTGCAACCACTAACCAGGTAGTTTTAATGTCAACACATATTAATCATGTTTGAAAGGGGACCAATGGCTGTGTCTAAATTCAGAGACTGCATACTTCTAAGTATGCAGACTAGTCCACAGACGGGTCCAGAGAAGGGCCAGTCATAGAGCTGCAGACCCCACCCACCCAGGACATGAACTGTTTGTACCTTCCCCAGAGTCACCCCCCCCCCCCAACACCCCCACACCCACCCCTCATCCATAGACTTAACACAAAACCCCTGCAGACAGGCAGACACACTCAGACTTTGGGACAATATGTTGCAATATGTGGATCACTTCCATGCCAGTCACTTTAAATACTTGTTTTGATTTGCACTGCTATTCCATTTTATTTTATTCCTTTTATTCCTTTCCTATATATATATTCATATTATCTAAAGATATTTTGCCTTTTCATACTTTTATCTTGTGTGTTACAGTATGCCTTTTAAGCCGAGAACTCCTGAAACAAAATTTTGTTGTCTTCCTGGTACATAACTGGTGAGTGTTTTTGATTATCACTTGGTGTTTACTGTTTTGTTATATTTTGCTGTTGTCTTCAGCTATGTATGTGTTAATATTTTAATATAATATTCTTATCATTAAGTATAATGACATTAATATAATATTTTTATATTTACTGGAAGCTAATTAATTAATTATTAAAAATGTATTAAGAAGGGGGTGAGATAATATAAGTTTGTACTATCTTCCCACTTTTTTACAATAATGTAAGTAGAATATATAATTATCAACTATAAGTATATAGTTGTATGCTTATTTATTTTTATTTATGTCTGATTATTGTTAGCTTATTACTCCTTATTTCAACAATGTTCCATCCCTTTTGTGATGGTTTAATGTGGTTTGATGTTATAAAAACTCATGATAAGGATCAAACTACATTCTCTTGGCAACATGACCTTCATGAGCAACCCTTTTCTGTCCACATACAGCTGTTTTCACGACCACTTGAAGACATGTTTAAAAAAGAAAACAAGACTATAGATGTCCAGTGTGCAGGGACAAACACCTCAGTAGATTAATGCATTTGGCAAGAATTGCTATTTGATATAATCTTACTGACTGTCAAAGACATCTGCTGTAACAATGTCTGACAGCAAATGTGTTAAAACATTCATACTTCTTGTAAACATTGGGACATGTATTTGTCTAATAAACCTTCATCAGAACTCAAAACCCCTGACAATAAAATCTGAACGTCCAATAAGCAAACAATAAAAAAAAGTTGTAAGTGTAATTGTGGCCGTAGGGTGAAAGGATTCATACTTTATGTTAAGGCCATAAAACAAGCCAGTTGTTTGTTTCACTGCTGATGTGGTCAGGAAGCACCTTTGCCACCGGACAAAGACACAGACAAGTCTATTCAAAGGTTCTTTTGAGAATGATATCAGCAGGCAGCCGAAGGTTACAGACTAGACAAAAAGAAAATCCTTGTGGAGGTAGGGAACATCTATGATTGGTACCCTCATTACACTTTATATGGTTCATTAAATCTCTGAATAAACTGATAAGCAGGAGTACAATGTAGATATGACATAAGGATTATTGCCTTACATTTTCATGCCCCAAAGCATTGTATAAGCATTAAAGACATCTGTATATCTAAATAACCCCCTAGAAAAATATTAATGAACGAATGGGATGAATATGTTTTCAGATTAGCTCTGCAGATGTCTGATAAGAAGTTTAGTATAAGACAGAAATTCAAAGTGAAAAGAAAGCAGCTGTTTTCTGGAGCTGGATAGAAGGGACAGCTTCTGTTAGGGTTTCAGAGTTAGTCAGCCGGAAACGCTAAAAACACAGAGAGGGGAATAGTCCAGCATTCAACTAATGTTTCCCCTACAGGAGAACATTGTCTTCATAATAAAACATACAAATATGGAGGGTCATTCAGGTCGCTGCATAAACTCCTGATCATCCCTCAATTACAGCATAATTAATTCTGCAAAAAGAGGATTTCTTTAACTATTATCACTGCTTTTTAAATTTAATTAGTCTTTTTATTATGTTTAGTAAAGACTGTTGTTTTCTGCTTGCTTGACTCTGTGACATGCCCAGTAATTCCAGTGTGCCTGTTTTTAACTTATACAGATGGTTAATGAATTCTTTACCATATTATTCTTATGCATGTAGCTAAAGAGAATGTCAAGTGCATAATGAATGGTGTAGCCTGTGATATAAATTATAATCTAGGCTATTCATTGCTGAGGAATGCAAAAAAAGTTTAACCCTTTAAAGACGGATGTATCATATTTGATACATACTGTTTCTGAGACATTTTGCATCACTTTATGGTAGAAACTTTACTCAAAACCTTGTTGTTCACCATATAATACTGGTCACCCTGGTAGATATTAGTAAGCAGAAGATCACACTATAATAAATTTGACTTATTACATGGTAATAGTCAAATTACCGAATTTTTTTTGTTATTTTAGAAAAGGGTCAAATAAAGTTTTCAGATTTTGAGAATTTGATGTTTTTGCCCAGTTCTTCTTCAGTCAGACTTTAAGGGGTAATAATAGAGGAATAAGTGGAAAAAGGACATATTCAAGCTTAAACAACTATAAACTCCTCAAACCAGTACAGAAAACAGATGTTAGATCTGTATAAATTACGTATTTTAGATAAAAATCTGAACTGGTTCCATAGTGCAATGTTTTGATAACAAATTGACATAAAAACAATTATTGGCCACAGTGGATAGACTGCAACGGTTTGTCCCAAAAGGGCTAGTTTGTATTCAGGGCCCTCATGTACAAAGACTTGCGTGGATTTCATACTGAAAGATGGTGTACAACCAAATACTGAAAATTACTTGCATTCAAAAAATGTAATGAACGTCTTCGTACGCTTGATCACGTGCAACTTTTGATTGATAAATTCCAACTGACTTGGATCTGAGCGGAGCTTCAGAATTGCCTCATCTCCTCCCATTAACACATGCAAATAACAATAATTAGGTAGCATGATTTTGCCTTGTAGCCTAAAAAAGATCAGGCCCAGGTCTGGTAAAATGGCAGACCAGTCCATAGCATCAATACTTTTATCATGCAGGAATTGCTGACATTCTCCAGTAAAATGAAGCTGAGCATGCAACAGGAGAAACCCAGGTCCCCCTCCAACAGCATATTGTCTGACAATGGGTAGAGGTTCTCATCCTGGCACCATATAGTGGTCAGGGTACATCTGGCTAGCATATTGAGGTCTGTGCAGCAATCCAAAAAAATGCCTCCTCAGACCCTCTCTGACTCACTGCCAAACTGATCAGGCTGGAGGATGTTGCAGGCAGCAGAACATTCTCCACGGCATCTCCAGACTTTCACATCTGTCACATGTGCTCAGTGTGAATCTGCTTTCATCCATGAAGAGCACAGGGTGCCAATGGCCAATCTGCCAATCCTGGTGTTCTCTTGGAAACGCCAGTCGAGCTGCATGGTGTTAGACTGTGAGCGCAGGCCCCACTTGTGAACCTCGGGTCCTCATATCTCCCTCATGGAGTCTGTTTCTGACAGTCTGAGCAGAAACATCCACATGGTCTGCTTGAGGTCATTTAGTAGGTCTCTGGCAGTGTTTGTCATGTTTTTTTCTTGCACAAAGGAGCAGATAGCAGTCCTGCTTCTGGATTGTTGGCCCCTACAGCCCCCACCATGTCTCCTTGTATACTGGCCTGTTTCCTGGTATCTCCTGCATGCTAGGAGACACAGATAACCTCCTTGGCACAAAACACATTGATATGCCATCAATGCAAATGTGGATGGGCTGCAATACCCAAGCAAGCTGCAGACACCTACTCATGTTACCTCTGGAGATGAGGGCACTGGTAAAATGCAGAATGACCAGGAATCTACAGATAACAGTTCCACTACCGCTGCAAAAGGGGACCTACGTTTCTGAAATGTGAGATTAAAATTCACACTCAATGAGGAAACAAATAGTAATTCCAGATTAGAGATCTCAAAGCCCACATGCTTATGGAAACACAAAGACCAAGCGAATTGCAATTCATTTGGAAGAAGGCTGGAAATTTTAAACATTAGTAAGCAGGAGATTAGAGAAGCCTCCATAACCCCCCTATCTATCACAGTCCATCCCAAGCAAACTTTAATCAATAAGATCAGTCAGTCAGTAATTTTCTTTCTTTAATCCAATTCAGGGTCACATCGCAGGTAGCTGGAGCCTATCCAAGCAATCATTTGGGCGAGTGGCGGGGTACGTCCTGGACAGGTCACCAGTCCATCGCAGGTCAGTAAGATCAATAAAGTACAAATATTAGTGCCTATGAGAACAAAATGAAGCTGCTATCTGTTGATTTTCCACTTTTAGGGTCTATATTATGCTAAATCCACTTTTATGAGCTTTTAACATTCTATTGGTGTTATTGGTGCCTGAAAACAACAACTGAAGTAGTTTAATTTTTTATCCATGTGTTTTGTAGCTTTTCTCCTTTGAGAAGAAGGGTTTGGCTGAGGCAAAGCAAACTCCTGATCACACCGCTCGAAAACTTTAGCACTCCACCTCCCCCACATCATGGGTTGGACCTTTTAGCAGCCACGCAATGGCTGCCGGTCCAGAAATGCACACTTCTGCACTCATTTGGTTTCAAATAGCTGGGTTAAAACCTGGGAAAATAGACTTCCTTTATTAGAGACCATGCTTTTCTAAAGCTCACCTTAAAAATGACTTCAGCTATCCAGGTGGAAACTATGCAACTCATTAGGCATGCAGTTGATGGATGTAGTGAAGAGCTTAATTAGATAGTCTTCACTTTCCAATACTACACACTATATAAATAATTTCCTCAAATGTGTTTATAATGAAAACAAATTAGATTTCTTATGATGAGTCAAAATCTGAACTAAAAACACATTTAATTTATTTCGAAGATCAACTCCAGTTACGCTTTAAGTTCAAATGAAAGCTCACAGGTTAGTACTTAAAAGTTTGCATTAAAAATGTTTAAATAAGTATTTCTGCATTTTACGTGAAATTATTCAAAAAATGAAAACCTGGCACTTATTTGAAATTGATTGCTTTAAAACTTGCTCTGCTTTCTTTTTAGACACATTTTACAAGTCCATCTATCCATTTTGTATAGCTAAAAAACTTTTCAGTAATTTCAACTGTCAAAAATATAAGATTCCCTCACCCTGTTAGCTTACACAGCACAGCTGCATCACTCATTAGAAAAGACAGAAATGGGGACTATGATTTGTTATACAATATGTATAACATATACTAATGTATTTACAGTGATGCAAAGCAAAGAAAAGTTAGTTTACTTACATATTTATGCTATGTAACTAGACTAATTATCAGAACCAAAGTGACAACCATATCAAGAGATACTCGAGTGTTAGAATTGATTGTTTAACCAAATGAGTCTTTTAATATTTGATTTGGAAAAATTTGCTTAACAAACAGTGAGTCAGATGTTTTCTACATCCTTCACTGCACATATCTTATAATATCACACCAATACCTATTTGTGTGAAACAGATATTGGGTTGTTCTCAGTCGGTCTCCTCCTGTTTAGCAGGGAACACTGAATCTCTCTTAAGGAGCCTTGAGTAATGACCATTGAAGCAGACAGACCAACAGAGCCTGAGGAAGAGACGCTGGGTAATCTTTTCCTCACAGCTGTGTCTCTTAAGCTTTCACATTTCTCTCCATGCCCTCATGACATATTAGGTAAAAATGCAAAAACAAACACTAGCTTCCCTGTTTGCTGTCAAACTATAACCCCTCGCAGCTATTCTGAAGTTAGTTGGTGAGAGAAAAGACTTTGTACTAAGTCTTAGCCCTCTGGGGATCTAACACGCTTAACATGGAGTGTTGCATGTCTGATAAGAATGTATTATCCAATACTATGCAACTGAAGAGCATGCCATCACATTTCATATGAGCCTCATTCATTTCAAATGTCTATCTAATCACTGAAATAACAAAAGTTTTTTTAAATCTGACTAATATCATTAAAATTAAACTATGTGTGTATTATTTGCTAAATTTGACCTGATACCTGCCATTAGATGGTTTTCCAGACTTACTTTTCAAGGCCAAAAATGTAGAAACCCACATTGTTTTAGGCAACGTTGTTGGACAAATGATCTGTCAGAGCAATTAATGCAGAACATTTTGGTCCAATTCAGGAATAGTTTCATTCTTATAAAGTCCATCCATCCATTTTCCATACTGCTTCATCCAATTCAGGGTTGTGGGTAGCTGGAGCCTTTCCCAGCAATCAATGGGCGAGAGGCAGGGTACACTCTGGACAGTTCACCACTACCTAAACGCTCCAAAGGAAGGAAAAAAGGCTCCAGCTGATGCAAAATGCTGCTATGAATGGTAAACCTAGGACATAATTTATAAATCTTCTCCACACCAAGCTCTACTGTATGTCAGAGATCTCATATTTCCAACAGAGCATTTCCGTCTCAGGTTGCGGGTTTACCTGTGGTTACTACAGTCTTTAAGAGTATAATGGGAGGCAGAACTTTAGGTTATCAGGCCTGTCTTCAATGGCACCAGCTTGAGTTTGGCTTAAGATCAAGCTTAAAACCTTCCTTTCTGGTAAATCTGGTGGTTATGCTTTCATTAACTTTGGCTGCACTGCAGACTTTGTTTCCTTTTCATTTCTCTGCACTTTAATTTCCATGTATAAACATGACAGTTTTAGTATAAACTCCCATTTCGTTTCTTTCCTGGCTAAAGGTTGCAGTCTCTGTTAGTCGCTGTATGAAGATTGAACCTAATTCATAATCAGATGCTTTTGGCTTTCCTTAGCAAGGCTACGCCTGTATTATTTATGATACATTTGCTTGGATGAAAAGTGATTGGGTGATAATGAATTGTCTCAAAATGAATCTGAATTTAACTTAATTATACTGCAGAAGTGGCTTTGTAGATGAGGATTTGTTCAGTTTAGATGTATGAGCCAACTCATTTTGAGTAATTGAAGTGTGAAGTATGGCCTATCTGTTTCTCTAAAGGCACAGCTCTACCCCCACGCATACTTTGTCTGTGGTCTCACCCAGAAGACTTATTGTTTGCTCATAATCTCACGTATTGTCTATTTTGTCATAAAGATTTTCTAGTTAATGGCTGACAATTGGCAGAATTTAAACTTCATGTTGAAAATACTGACATTATGCTGTGTATCACTATTCACGCTGAATAAAGAGACATAGAATAAGGTGGTCTCTATCACATATTTATGTCATCCTCTCTTACCAACACCAGTGATTCTTAGTAGAGGGATTACAATCATTTCTAAGCTGTTTCAAACACCACCTGCACTGCCTCCTGTCCCTTCACATCCAATGCAGAGATTTTCCCCCCATCTAAGAAGCAGGATGTTTGCAGTTATCACTGTAAAGAAATTAATGAGAATGCCTCTCATTTCCAAGCTATGATACCTGTTAGGATGAAACCCTCTTAATAAATTTCCTTCCAGTGAATCAAAACTTGTCTTTCTGCTCTACCTTTATATCCACCAGTGTAAAGACTGGTTTGGGTATGGGGCACACTGCAGGCCTGTTCATTTTCTCCAAATACTCTTATCACTGTTTGTTTGAGTAATTTCACGTCCAGCCCCATGGCCATGTGCAGCCCTCGGGGCATAGTATGAACAGGAGGAGGAAGAGCAAATAACTCTGGAGGGGCTTCCGTGTTGAGCACAAGAGTGGAGGAGGTGCAACTGATAATCCAAGCGTCTGTGTGTGAGAAAGTCCAATATCCAGTCTAGAGTATGGTACGGCGAGTTGATAAAGCTGATAGCATTGAATTGAGCGGATATCAAGATGCTGATATCAAATAAGTTATTATTCTTCAAGCTTCACAAAGATGGTCTGGAGGGCCGTGGAGATGGGGTCTTTATACGTCTGTTACTTCTTAAACCCAACTTGTCAGGTGTTGCCTTTGATGGGCTAAGAATCAGATTTATATCTCACTGGATCTTTTTTAATCAGCTAAGTGTATTTTGGCCAGATAAGTTAAGAAATATGATCTGATAGTCCAAAAAGTGTACGTAGGAGGGCTTTGAAGCTGCCAGGAGTGTTTCTGTAAATGCTGCCCAGAGCATTTGTTCCTCTGGGAGGGAATGAAAAAGGAAATGGATTTAGACCAGAAATGTTCTATAAAAATCAGCAGCTATATTGAAAAGTACACATGCTTTTTCTGTGATATGACTGCTGATGACTTCATAATAATCCTGCAGTGGACTTTTGAGTTTACATATTAAGGTCATTAAACAACAAGCACATCAGTGGGTTATCTGGGAAAATAAAATGGCTCAAACATGAAAAAAATCTTGTTTCTAGTAGATACTATGGCCGTGTCTCAATTTCATAGTGCGCTGGAATCAGTGCGGAGTGCGCACTGCGCCCTTTTTTCCTGTATTGCACACCATTATGGGTAAGTGCTGTCTCAAATGGAATACTGGACGTTTGCCTCTTACCGGTAGTGACGGAAAGTCCCATATTATTTTTTCAAAATTATTATTTTGTCTAAATTATTATTTTGTCTAAATTATTATTTTGTGTCCCCTACATGACTAAAAACTGGTAATGTTTACGTGTGCTGACTGTACTGGGTCGGTTACCCAGGGCACGTTTAGTGTGCGAAGTGTCCATCGTTTCACTAGATTATTGGCAGCATCCGGGTACTTTCAGTGCACTGACTTTTTTTCTTAAATGCCAGGGTGAACGCACTACGCACCTAAATATAGTGCGCAAAGTAGTGTTAGTGGGCTGATTGAGACACAGCCTATGTGTTCTCCTTGTGTAAGTTTAGGCACCGAGCGTCACTTAAGTGAATACACAGTTTCTTCCTCATGTCTTTTGCTCAGTAAGGGAACACATTTTCCCCATCAAAACGATGTTTGCTAGTAAATCTGTGTAACAGTCAGATTTTACTTTTGTTGCTGTTTGAGCCGATTGCCTCTAATTTATTTTCATGAAACTAGACATGTGCCAGAAGAACTACACTTCTGGTAGAGGAACAGGCTGATCACATCGCTTGCTGTGACATTTCATCCATTATCCCTGGCTTGCTTGTTAAAGGATACTAAAGGCGTAGATGGACTTAGTCTGTTCATTTTCTAACGTTGATAAGTGTATTTCACAAATCTCATGACTTGTAAACTCTTTAGTAAAGACATATAAAATTTTTGTTTTAGTTTTTTAAGGAAAATATGGCAAAAAAGATCAAAAATAGGTGAGCTACTGATGTATTTGCTAACTTATTATTGCTTATATGCACAATACACATTTTTAAAACCTGAAAGTATGAAATAAATTAGATTCATAGATTACATTATAGATCACAGCAGGAGTTTTTGCAGAAGTGTTCTGCTAGGCAAACTAGCCCATTCTCTTCACATCAGTATGAGATTGTGCTCATTGTGCTCAGAATAGTGAGATGATGGCAGAGTGGGGCTCTGAGACACAATGTGCTCATTTTAGAAGATGTGCATACTTTACTGCTGCTAAAGGAGTTTCAGATAAAATGATGGTAAATGAGTGTCGTTAGAAAAATGTTCAAAATAAAAAATCTGAGCTGAGATTAAGTATCCTGGTCAGGTGTTTATGTTGATGAGTTTATTTAAGTCTTCCTTAAAAAAGAAACACTGGAAGATAATATGAATGATGATATATGAGTATCTACACAATAACAGACTGATTGCTGATTGCAATTTAAGGATGAAAACAAAACAGAGACATGAATGTCATGTCTTTCACAACTGAATTCATTCAGATACAAAACAATACACTACTGATGCTACAAGCTCATTGCTCAGCGGCAGTGTGTCTGTATGTAAAGCTTTAACATGTCCGCTTCGATTTGCACTGTACTGTGTAATGTGTGGATGCAGAGTCAGTAACGTGTAAGTGCAGCCAGAAAAGGCTGGTGCTGATTGGACCCCCCTAGGGGATTTGGTGCGCAATGGGTAGTAAAATGTTTGTTACATGTCTGACCTGAATTTGCTGACTGACTAACCTCATATCCAGCGTAACCATGTAGAAGTGCCTCAAAGGTTTCAAAAGGCTAAATGCACCGCAGGAAAGGTATTTTACACCAAGCTGTGGTGCAGCCACTGTATTCAGAGAATGAAACAAGCAACTACAAAATAAAGATATGTCTTAAATGAGATGTTTGATCCAAACAATAAATGCTGAGTCATGAGCACAATAAAAATAGTTTACTGCTTCTATGTGAATGAAGATACTGCCTCTCATTTATAATAGACCTTAAACAATAATACAACATTCTTTTCATTTACAGGCTCTCTAAGGTCTTGCAAGATCATTACTAACATGGTTGCCAAGGACACTGCTATGTGATTGGTATGTCCTAATCCTATTTTATGTTATCTGTCATAGATGGACTTTGTTATATTTTACATTTCTGTCAGCCAGTGGTATTTGGAGTTTACTATATTTTATCTGAAGAAATATTTGGGCTGTTTTTCATTATTTTGTTCTCTTTTATAGTTGCTTTTCTGGAAAATGTGATTCTGAGGATTTGAGGTCTATTAGCAGACTGTAGTTCTGCTAGATGAGATGGCGAGTCGTCCTTTATATGCTGCTGATCAGTGATATGGATTAATTTAAATGACCCTCTGTCCTTTGTGAACAGGCTGATAACCATAATGTTGATTCAATCAAGTGAGAACATCTGAATCAGGAGCCCATTAAATTTGAGCATCTCATTGGTTGTTCAGCATCCTATTATACATCCCGTTAGTACCAATATTGGTGGTGAATTGATCAAATAATTGTTTCAATAATGAAATTGAAACTATCAAAGATTGGTCAGGTTTAATTCAAAATTGTGTAATGATGCAGAAAAATACATCTACATCTCTGAACTTTTTAATGTTTTTGTTGTTGCTTTGGAACCAGAAATGTTGTGCAGACATATGACTAAGCCCTGCCACTGACTAAACATTACACTCATATAAATAAGTAGCCTAAGTTTCCACTTACTTGGTGATCATGTTGATGGTTGACCCTCATTGAGTAAGCTTTTGTTAAATAAATAAAAATAAAAAAATTATGCAATGCAACGTGTTGTTCACCTGATGCTACATTTATTTTTAAAAAGTTTTTTTTTTCGTATTCTTATACATTTCTGTCCTGATACATAAAACCTCAGAGTTAAAAATAGCTTACTTTTTGCTCCTTTTAAATAACATATAAAACAAATTTACATACACGTGAACTTGTATGTAAAAATGCATCTACTCTCATCAGAAATTTCCGTCATAGGGCCAAATTTACTAAGATCTCAGTTTGTGTGTACTAATTAGCGTGTGGGATCTAGAATTTAGCGTGTGGGGCGGGATCGTGG
Organism: Pseudomugil gertrudae; assembly: GCA_037177535.1. Lineage (NCBI taxonomy): Eukaryota > Metazoa > Chordata > Actinopteri > Atheriniformes > Pseudomugilidae > Pseudomugil > Pseudomugil gertrudae. Next base: position 15,646,843 of record JBAMHV010000008.1, read on the forward strand.
TTAGTACTTGATTTACTAAAATTGCCCACGCAAAGGACTGCGGGCACAAAGTGTCGGAGACACGCCTATTTAATGAGGATTTAGCGTGTGTTCTAGCCTATGTTGCTTGGCGATGTTATGCAGCAGGTGACAATCTGATCCAAACAACAGAACCTGCTCTT
>JBAMHV010000008.1:15663076-15705403 GCA_037177535.1 Pseudomugil gertrudae
TGTTGTGTGATTTAACTGTGTGTGAAGCCCTTTGAGATGACTTTGTTGTGATACTGGGCTATATAAATAAAATTGAACTGAAAATTTGAGAGATGAGTGAGGAAAGGCATCCATGTTGGCATTCTTATGTCTGTCTCTCTCTTTCTGAATGTTCAAATGTCAGCAGAAATCCATTTGTAGACTTTGACACTGGGCAGATGAAAAAAAAACTAAACAGTCATGAACAGTCATGTCAGGTGGAAAAAAGACAACATCGAAGTGATCTACAGAAGAAAACCTTGTTCCTCAACTACAGCAAAACAAAGCTGACTGAAAACACCATTTTTGAAAGTCCTTTTCTTTAACAACTGTGACTAGAAAAAATAGTGTGTAGAGGTCATGCTATGAGTTTATTTGCAGTTGGTTCTGGTTTTAAAATCTTGGATTTATTCAAGTCCTTTAATAAATTGTACTACTGCAATGTGGCAGGAGCGTCACTATATAAAAGACAAAAGATGTATTTATGTATCTGTTAGATTGTGTTTGTGTTTGTGATGTTTGAAACAGGTATTAAGAGTCTAAAAAGGAGGAAAATGTCTTTTACTTTCTAAAGCAGTCAGTTGTAAAGACGGGGTCCTGACCTGCAAGTGGGAGCTGTTATGTGGGGCCTTCAGTCTGCTACTGAGATGTGAGTATGAACTTTGCTTATCAGCCACAGGAGGAAGCTGACTTTTTTTCTGACATTCCCAGAGCTTTGGCCCTGAATGCTTTGAGTGTGGCCGAAGCAACTGTAACCTGTTAGAGATAAATTTAAATGACAGCTTTTTCTCCAGTCGCCCTCACTCTCGCCCTCCAACTCACCGCTTCATAACCGAGGCTACGATACTGGCTGGGCTGCAGGATGGAGGGCTCTAAACTAGCCTTTAGGTTAAACTGGCATTTGCAAAAGGCTAGTTTGATCTCAAAAAGAAATTTTTTGTTTATACATTAAACAAGTCTGTTGTCCACTTGTGCCATATTAAAATCTGAATTTGGCGTGATTTTAGTGAGGGAAGCTGTTTTGGGCATATAGGTGTTTTATTGCAGTTTTAAACCAAATCCACCAAAAACCACATTTTTTTTCTTATTCATGATGATTTTGACCATTTCAAAGCCTTACATTTAGACTCTTTTTTTAATTATCAGTTGTCCAGAATCTAAGAAAATACAGAGGCTATTTAAAAAAATCTGGAATTGGCATAGAGAGAGTCGAATGTTTTGACAACTAGGTGTGTGTACTGTGAACATGACCTGTTTAAACCTGCTGCTGGACATTCATTCATTTATTCACTTCCTATACCACTTATTTTAGGGCCTTGGGCAGCTGGAGCATATCTTAGCAATCACTGTGCACGTCCAAGATGGACATTAGCATGAAACTTAATTATAATTGAAAATATATTATGTTAATACAAATGTTCTGTACTTCATAGCTTTCACAGTGTTCACTGAAAAGAGAATAAAACTTCAGAAGAAGCATGGTTAATATTTCTTTGGACCTGTGCTGCTAGTAAATTGCTGTGGAAATATATTCAGTATATATTCAACACACTGGTTGAAACCACCCAGAACTCAATTTGATACTTTCCTCCTGAATATTATCATCAATGAGTTGACAAGTTTCTGCAAAGCCTGACGGATAGAAGAAAATACCACACAACTGCATTGTGTTCACTTTGCTTTTGTCTTCCAAATGATGTAAAACTGTTCACTTTTTTTTTTCTTAGGTTGTAAAACTATAAAATTGGTATTTAGCACACAGCATGGCAACTGTTTTAATTTAAAGACTTATCAATGAGGTCCACAAAGGAGCATCATCTGTAATGTTACTCTGAGAGGTCTTAGTCCAAAATATTCATCTGATTTGCTTTTAGTTCATGAACCTCTCGGGGCTCTCAGGTCATCAGATGGCTGGTATTTTATTTGTTCCCAAAGTGAGGACCAGAACATACAGAGAGACGTCTTTAAGCTGTTATGGTCCTCACCTACGGAACAGCCTGCTGAATGACCTGGGGCAGCTGGTAGTGTTGATATTTTTAAGCAGAAGCTTAAGACTTTTTTTAGTAAAGCTTTTAACTAACTAGTATTTTACTTCATAATTTCATCGTACACTATAAATTATTTAAAGATATTTTAGGGAATTTTTCCTTAAACATATTTTTATTTATAATTTTAAATTATTATTTTTTATTAAATCTTATTTATTTATTCATCTTATGTTTAATCCTGTTTATTCTGTTTTATTTAATGTATCTTCTTATTAATTTTTAAATTATTTCTTATCAGCATCCATACTAGTTTTTCCTGATTGAATGATGAGGGTTGGGACAGCGCTCTGAGAAATTGATTTGTACATGGACCACATGGGTGGGGTGTGTGTTTTAGTGCGATACAGACGTCTGTATCTCGCTAAACATTTTTTCCCATGTCATGCATTTTTTAACCATTTTTAATGTAAAGCACTTTGAGTTGCATTTTATGTATAATAAATTGCTCTATAAATAAAGTTTGATTTGATTATTTGGTGTTATTGTGTTATATGATCCTAGAAGACATCTGAACTGAGTTTTACATAAAGTTGTGAGTAAACCAACTGGTTCATTTTATCTGATTAGAAAGCCGTCAATATTTAAATAGCATAAATGATCCCTCTGGGGGCTTAGATAACCAACCCTACTACAATTAAAATGTTTCACAAAATGAGCTGTTGTCACAAGTATATTAGCTCATTTCTGTCTACACTTCAAAGCAAAGTCGGCTTCTAATGCATGATGAATACAAGGTGTTATCACAAGCAGCAAACAGCGCTTGCATTATGAAGGCTGAATAGAAATCTTTTCAACACAGCTTGTAAAAGCAGGTCATTAAAGTAGGCTAAGCTCCACGTGAGATGCTACAGATTTTGCTTTTGCATTACAAATGAATACAGTTTTGCACTTGTGATGCCTCTTGTGTGACACATCACACGATGAGCTGTAGATGTTCAGCTGCCATGCTGTGAGACAGCCCTGAACTTTAAACAGATGTATTTTGTTTGCATCTAATGTAGGGAGAAAATATGTTGAGCTTTTAAATAACACATCTGCTTTTAAATAAAGGTGCCTCACTTTAGTGTGAGTGTTTCTCACAGTTTCCCTAAACTTCTACTAGATTTTCAAACTTCTCACATGAGAGGGCATTAGCAGCTGCTCCACAGCTTTTAGGGGAAGTTAAAGTGAGAGAAACATCTGATAAGGATGCCTTTGGTGTTCCTCTTAAGAAGTTTACTCAGCTTAGCTGAGCAGATGCTCTGGGGTCAACTGAGCTCTTTTTATAAGCATTAAAATCCATTGAATACTTGCAGGAATTTAAAAGGAAGGTTTTGGTTTTTCTGACTCCCTTTAATTGTTGACACACACTAAACTTTACGCCTGCTGAAACTCATGGGTAACTATTTCTGTTTCTGATGGAGGGTTGTGCATCAGGAGAGATGCACTGTTCATAACTAAAACAAATATGACATCCTTTGCACCAAACAGCAATTAGACTCTTAAAGTGTGATTAAGCTGTTTGAATAATGACAATATAAATAAGGTGAAATAAGCATAAAAGTGAAAAATATGAATTCAGAATATGAGAAGTGGTGTGTCTGATTGCATGGAGATGTGTCAAAGTTTGAGGCAGGTGCAAAATAGGATGACAGCACATTAAGATTAAAACTGTCCCAGTCTGTAAGACAAAACAGGGACAGTGATATAAGAAGTTATACAAGACCGGTTTAACTTCTGACTTTCTTGATAGGGAATTTAGACTGCACTGATTCACCCATGTGTGTAATTCCATTTAAGTTCTGTTTTTTTGCATCTGTGAGAATGCAAGTGGTTGTCCTGCAAATTTGGTTTCAAGTGAATGACCTGGAATAATCCCCAGTACTTTACGTCCCAGCTGGAATTCCTGAAGCTGAAGTATGAGTTGTTGAGGTAAAGAAGAAAAATGACTTGTCAGTAAAAGTAATTGTTTTTATAAAGTTTTAATTATTATCATCTTTATGGTACTGTATCAGATGTCATGGGATGGGTTTTCATCTCATGACAGACTACTTTAAGAAAGTAGTTCTAACAGAGACCTTTACATAAGACCGCAAGGACTCCTGGAGCTCAGACAAACCTGAAGCACGTCCCTGCTTGGCCTATGAAGGGAAAATTGATTGAAAGAGATCAAATTTTTTTTTAAGGAAGGCATGCCAGATATTTTGTGTAAAAGTGAATTGAGTGAATGTACAGTGTGTAAGTTTCTTGCAGTTAGATCCTATCATTTAACATCAATGTTTTATTAGAGGCTGTCACATCAAGTGTTATGCAAGAATAACCCATAGAGTCCAGATGATAAAAGCATGATAAAACCACAAATAAAAATGTGATTAGACATGATGTGGCTAAAACCTTTTTAAAAAGATACACTTAAAACAAAGGCGCTGTGGTTTTGTTTTTTCCTTTTTCAGTAAGGAAATTGATTACTTCTTTATGATTTGTCCTTGCACCACTTTAAAAACAGAGGGTATGCTTGTAGCAGCCTAGTGTATGATAAAATAGTTAACTTCTAAGTCTTGTGGCATCCAAGCTGAAGTCCTAGAGAGTCCTAGCATTCTAGAGAATGTACAAGTAGATCCAAAAACATGGCAAGACTTTTTATTTTACGGTACCTGGATTTGCCACCTCTGTTTATATCAGGAGTAGGCAACTCCGGTCCTAGAGACCCGCACTCCTGCAAATATTAGGAGTTTCTCTGCTGCATCACACCTGAAACAAATCAGACTTAATTAGCAGACTTATGCAGAGCGTTAGTGCATACGTATGCTAATTACTCATTGATTTGAATCAGGTTTGTTGCAGAAGGGAAACTCCCAACACTTGCAGGAGTGCGGCTCTCTAGGGTCAGAGTTTATATCAGAGTTACCTACTCCTCATATAAACAGAGGTGGCAAATCCAGGTACCATGAAATAAAAAGTCATGTTTTTGGATCTACTTATACATTTATACCAGATTTTTTCTCTTGTGGGCTCGTTTACCTGGCAGATGAACCGTGATTGAAACAGCTGTCAGACAGGATTTATACTTTCTGGACCAGGGATTGTCACCACTGGTCACAGCAAAGCAGGAGCCTATCCCAGCTATTAACAGGTGAAAGGCTGTTGCTGTTTTTATTATGTGTTATACCCACCACTGTTAACAGAAATTAAAGCAAAACAATGACCGAACTCTACTTAAATTTTCTACATCCATGATACAACCACTGTAGCATGAAAGTTTTATATTATCTGTATGTTCCACCTGAAAGTTAAATATGCTTGACTTTTTGAGAGTAGTAGTAGAGTAGTACATATGCACACACACACACCTACACACACACACATATATATATAATGTATGTATTTATGTATGTATGTATGTGTGTGTGTGTGTGTGTGTATTAGAGAGAGAGACCCAGAGATGTATAAATAGTCAGACTTTTTTGTTTATGCTTTCTGCAAACTCAGCATGCCCTCTAGTTCTTAGTTCTTTGCTTATCTAAAGGTATGAACCACAGTGGACAAGGCTTAATTTGATGGTGTAAAATAGGAGCTATCTTGTAAGGCTGTTTGTGTGAGCTAGAATGTCAGGCACTAAATCAGAGGATGAAGAGAGATGTTGATTGCATCCACTTTATTTCCCAGAAGCTAATTCCATCAGTGAGCTTCATCATAATATTACATGCCAGACAAGCCTGCCCTGGGTGCCTTTGTGGAATCACCTGACATAGAGAATAGCCTTTCAGGATATCACTTCCCCCTGTCACAAAGTAACCTTGTGCTAAGGGTTTTTGCTCTTGGGGTACTTGGATTATCATATACTGTATAATAATGTGTGTATGTATAGAGAGAAATCATGTATGTATATGTGTCTGTATTGCAAAACCTTTTATACATTGTGGGAGGTGCAAAGCTCTGAGACATGCATGTATTGGATAAGTTACAGTTGCTGTTAGATATAGCTATATAACTATATAACTATAGCTACCATCACTTTGATAAGCTGCACTCTTGCTGCTCTGCTGCTCACAACAAAGGGATACAGTGCCAACACAATGTGACAGCATGGTCAAGTTTCAGATTAGGTTTCAATAATTCTCTGTGTAGTGTTTTAGGTCAAGGAAACCAGAAGATGATGATTGCTATAATTCTTTTACAGATATGCGATAGAGATGTGCTCTTTTAATCTGCAATTTGAGGGGAAATTGTTCTAAATGACTCTGACCAAGTCATGCTCTAGGTGTCAGTAAAAGCACTACAAACATAATTTGCTACTGTTACAATATAAGTTGAAATCAGAACAACTCGATTAACCTTACACAATGCTAAACACCACAATGAACGCATAAAAAGTACAGTTATTCACAAAACGTCTTCTTATCTCCAACATGGTGCTTTGTCCTCATTAAATGATTAAAGTGTATTTTCTTGTTTGTTCATTAGAACTCTTTATAGAGTTGACTATAAGGATAATAAGTGCAGAGTAAGGGAAAAATATTAAACACCAGGATAAACCAATGCAATGATTCTTATAACTCTGTTAAGACTGTACACAAGCGATGAAACACAAGGAGCTTTAGTTTTGCAATACATGCATTGTACATGCACATGTACATATATATGACTTAGTTATAGAAAAAAAAACATGACACCCTTATTTAACAGATACTTAACTTCAACTGTGGGCAATAATCACAACAAAAAGACTCCAGCTTGCACTACAGAAAACAGCACTGCAAACCATAGCAAATGCAATCTGAGTAGTCCTTTCTGTCAGGCATTATGTGAATGTTTGCATAATGTTGTCTCATTTGAGAATGTTTTCTTTAGATAAAATTAGCCAGAACATACAGACACATTAGGGAAGGGATATCGGCACATATTGAATTTTTCTACATGGGAACAGAGCTACAAAATTAACCAAATTATAGTATTCCGATTCAGACAAGGCACCATGCACATGTTCACATTCAGTGGCATCCTAACGGAGCTCAACGTTTTCTCATGTTGTAATGTTTTGATCTGCAAAGTTGCCTAGTTTCCCTGTCATGTTCAGCAGCTGATCTCTAACTATGCTGTCTAATTCTATGTTAGGCCACATTTTGCTTGCAGGAGCTACTTGGTTTGAGTCACAGCTGGGGAGGGAAGTTTGCACACTTCAATTTCTGTGCAATTTCCATTTTCTTCTGTGTAGGTTCTCTGTAGGTACTATGACTTCCTCCCACCATCCAACATGTGTATTAGGTTAATTGGTCTCTTTAAATTGTCCGTAGCAATGAGTGTGAGTGGTTGTTGCTGGTAACCTTTCCAAGCTGTAACCTGCCTGGGATAGGAGCTTCCCTGCACTCTTAAATTAGATTAAGTGATCTAGAAAACGAATGAAGGATTGAATGAATATATAAAAAAATATTATTTGGCCTGAGACCTGAGTTTTTATTGAAACAATAGCCTGTTATAACCTGACTGCCACCAACAGCAGTCACATTCTCCTTCATCAACTCAATATACTGCCACATTGTAATTAAGAAGTGACTGACAGAGAATGGGGTCTTTGCCATCTCAATACTGGATAACAGAGGTGATACTTTTGGCACTAGCTGTCATATGACAGGAAAAGCAATCCTGCATTCCCCATATCTTTGTCCGGATGTCATTATCCAAGAGCTTTTTCCTTTCACTTGACTCAGAATTGAAAGCACACAGGCAAGGATGCTGAGGCAAGCTTAAGAGGATTTTTAATGGAAGCCATGATGGTTATTTGAAAGCTTGAACAAGTGGAAGAAAATCCGATCAGAGTTTAATGTGGCATGTTTCCTCCCTGTTTCATAATACCAGAAGTGAAATAAAACTGACTTGCGCATGCATTTAACATTGTGCTCAGTTAAACGCAGCCTTACTTAGTATTACTGTCCCCATTCTCTTTATGCTGGTGCTGCCAGACATTTATTGAACCAGTTTCTCTTATCACGGTGATCAGTTTAGAGCATCAACATGCAGGTTCATCAATATGCAGAAAAAGGTTCAAATCAATAGTCACTCCTTCATCCTCAGCCTGAGTCAGATGGTATGTTTCGGTGAAAAATTCTGTCTCCACCATCCTGAATTCTGTGCAGTTTAATTTATTTAAAAGCCACATGACTCCAGGGACTTCCTAGGGAAGCTCTTTAATCTCCTACCCCAAAGAAATTCAGCTGATCAGGATTATTATTATTATTATTATTATTATTATTATTATTATTATTATTATTCCAAATGCAGTACACTGAACTTACCACATCTATTGTATAATCTTTGCCAAGAATGGTTTTATGTGAGATTTGCTAATATCAGCTCAGGTATCATACTGTATCTGAGCTGAGATTTAATCTGAGGTGTTGCTCAAAACACCATGTGTATAGTACCTCAATAAAACTCCTCAGCACTTTTATGATTCACTTTCACCCTTTATCTGAGGCTTTCATCTTTAATTCCAAGCTGAAGGCAATACAAATATGATCGCAGTGTAGGAAGACATGCAGAAATGATTCTATCTGGCACTTTTTCCTCTTAATCCACTGTGGAGAAAGCCCAAATATACCCTGATATTTAGTATATCCAATTTTTTTTTATGTTTGTTTACACAATTAGCACAAGGTTCCTTAGGTTCTGGTGCTAAGTAGGCCTGCATTTGTATTGCCATGATGAGAGCTTTTATGTGGAGTCCTTTAATCTGCCATCTACACATTGAGGGTTTTTTACATGATCTACTTCCTTTTAAATTTAAGCACATTCAATTAAAGGGCGTTCTGTAAAATATCGTTTTCCTACCTGCTGCTGGAGGCATTCTCTTATAACAGTTAATCTGAGATGGAGGGGTAGACTTATTCCTGACATATCTATGGATGTGCCTTGTTTCTGCCTGGGTGACATTTACTACATGCACCCTCGTTTGACAGAGTCTCAGGGTGCCATACTTTGTGCATTGCGAGAGGTTTTACATGGCTTGACACTACTGTGAGCAATCTCCTCCTGTGACCAGCATACTGTTCCAGTGGGGTAGCTGAGGACTATGTACATGTTGATGTCTTGCATCATATTCATAGGACTGCACTGACGTCTAGGCATCTATCCTACCGTCTGGAGGTATCTGGCACACAGAAACAACAGTAGGCATGAAAAATAAACAGACAACATGCTCACACATTGCTGACAGGGCTAAGATTGTGACCTGTTCTCCATTGTGGTTTCAATCCCCTTTAACGACATGTCTGCATAGGTGCACAAAAAAACATAACACAACAATGATTTATAATGAGGCACAAAGACAAGGTGATGCATAGAGAATCCAGATATACACTGCCTTCTAAGCACAGGAAGTTACCACATGCTTACCTTTAAAATAGCCACGGATGGACACCAGAAGTTACCTTGCTAACTAAGACTGTAGTAAACAATTTTTCTATTTAATATCTGCACATGATGACTTTTGGTTTGTGGTCTCAGTGTTTCTATTAGACAACATATTTACCCCAGTAAAGCTGTATCAGGTCTGGGGACAAGTGCTTTTTTAAGGACAGACTCGTGTCTATTTTCTTCTCGCTCCATTACCCCAAAGCACCAAAGCTAACACAGTTATGAAGCAAACACATTAAGTGCACTTTTTTGTCATCCATAGAAAAACACAACCTGCTAACAAACCATATGAATGAATGTTAAAAAGACATGGAGATGCTACAATGAGGTAATGATATTACACTGAAATAAACATGAAGATACTGTATCGTTGGATCATTTCAACATCCACATGTTGAAGGGAAATCTAGCTAAAATACATACAGTACGTTTTCAATCTTATATAAAGGATAAAGGCTGACCTAAAAATGTTCAAGAGTAGAAAAACAGAAGCACCAGTAGATCACAGCAATTTTCACAAAATAATCCAAGTGCATGAATCAATAGATGCATTGGCTTGTCACAAGCTGACATAACATTAGGTTTCACAGTGTGGATTACTCACATTCCAGTTATTTTGTCTTCTAATACGTTCATTTGAAACCAAAAGATAAAAAGACATTTGTAATTTTATTTACAAGAATTTGATGATTGCATGATTCACAGTGTTCTGCTATTTCCTTTGAAACGAACAATGAGCACAGGAGAAGGTAACCACGAGTTAATTGCAACTAAATGAAAAAGTTCAAGCATGAAAACCTGTACCTCCATGAAAGTCACATTTAGCCTCAAGCAAAGAGTCTAAAAATGGGGTAACAGCTAAATTTTCCTTTTTTTTATTTTGCATGGCTTAAACAAATAAGCTGCAAAGTTTTAATTACTGAGCTTTGAAGATACCAGTAGCACCTGCCAGGCTTTCACTGTTATAAGCTGTGATTCATACCTGGTTTTGCAATAAAACATTGAGGCTTTATTTGACAGATGTGGATGCATATAGACTTTGCATATTTTATTTGTGAAAAAGAAAAGATCATGCTACATATTGTGATTTTAACTTAAACACGTGTGAAAATTTGACACCCAGTAACTGGTTAGATTATTAAGGCTTGAAATTAAGTTGTGCTTGTGCCACTGAATGCATTCCAGGTGTTGCTGAAACATCAGTAGAAACTGAAACTTTGCTGTTAGCAGTTACTCACATAGCAAAAAATGCTGTGTATATTATTTTTAATGCACAGTTTATGAGAATAAATGTCCTAAATCATCAGTAATGTGATGTCTGCTTTTGTTTCTATACTATTGCAAATTGTGTATTTCCAAGAAGGTGAAGCTATTGCTTATTGGTTCCACTAACAGATTCCAGGAGTTTCCCCCATACACTACAATGCATATTGTCAGTGATTCATCTCCAAGACAAGAAGGGAAACTTTAGTCCATGCTCTGATTAGCAAATGAACAATTTAATATGAAGTGTTTGCACATGCAAGTGCAGGCAATGCAGCCGGCTAATGATTCAAGTTCTGCTAACACTTTGAATCAGTAGGAAAGAAAATATTCTGGCACCCTTTTTAGATTTTTTCTGTTCATTTATTCAGTCACAAAATGAACACAGGTTTCCTTATGAATAAAGATGACATTGTGTGCCATTTTGTTGGTGCATTTTCCATTGGCCCCCGTTGTTTTTGAGAACATGATTTCTTAGGGAAACCTTGAGGCTATTCAGCACCATCACCCAATTTTATACGGGAGGGGGAAAAAAAACAACAGCAATTGCAAGAATAATTTTCTGCCTCTTATTCAATACCTAGTAGCTCTTGAATAATGGTAGAGTGACTTGACTGGTCAGTGTGGGAGTAAAACTGCTAAGATGTAATTCAATCTGAAATATGAATCATCATGTGTTAAAGTTACATACACTTTCTGAGGTAGGTGGGTTACATGTGTGTTTTACTCACCCAGGGAATCACATTTATCCCTCTATGTTTTAATAAACTAAACTTGAATGCAGCCCATCCTGAACAGTTGTTATGTAACATGAAAAAGCATTAGATAAATAATTCTGTAATTATTCTACCCCAGGTTGCTGTGAGGGGGTTATGTCAGGTTTCCTCTTATAACTCCTAACCCATCACCTTTTTTTATTGTAAATCCTCCATTAGCCAGATGTCCCTGTCTTTGAGTCTGTAATCTGACTTCATAGCACTTTTCTGACATGACACACATACTATCTCATTAATGGCTTCATCATTCTGTTAAAAATGCATTCTAGAGACGATGTTCCGATATTCAGGAATAGTTAATTTTTTATTATTATTCCTGGGATTTTTATTTATTTTACTTTATTATTCATTAATAATCGTGATTAACAATATTTTATAGCAATGTCGTACACCAATGCTTATTTTTCAGAAACAATATCACCTACAACTCAAGCAAGCACACAGATCTGACATCAATACTTTTTACACAAGCTGTACAAATTATTGACCCCAGCCAATCCCAGCTGGTACACCCTGGACAGGTCACCAGTCCATCACAGGGCCACACAGAAAACAACCATGCACACTTACACTCACTCCTACGGGCAATTTAGAGTCTCCAATAAGCCTATCCCCAAGGTGCATGTTTTTGGACTGTGGGAGGAAGTCAGAGCCACACTAACATGGTGAACACGGGGAATACATGTAAAACTCCACACAGAAGGTTACTGGTTGGACCTTCCCTAGCCAAGGTCCAAACCAACAACCTTCTTGCTGTGAGGCCACAGTGCTGACCTACTGCGCCACCGTGCAGCCTGCACCGTGAACATTTTGTACTAATATAGGATCATGAGGAAGTTGGTGCCCATTCCAGCAAGTAGTAAACAAGAGACAAGGTTCATCCTGGACTGGTCACAAGTGTATCACTGGGCCAACACAGAGACACAAAGCCATTCACTATGCTCGATATTGACTTTTTATCCAATATCTAACATACTGATTTAGTCCAACTTTTGATTTCCAACACCTAAAACAACTTAATCTGATATATTTTGACAACCCTAACCCAGCCCCATATTTTCTCGCCAGTTTAACGCATGTACGTAACCACAGTCATATAATCACAGTTATTTTCTGTATTATGTTGATGTTTAAGGAGGTATGTGGTGTTTTAACAATGTCTTTCTTCTCACACACATTATTTAGCATGGTGTTACTGTTTAGGTTCACATGTACTGTAACTGCTTCAGGCTGATTAAATTCTGAACAGTGAAGGAGTGTACTGCTGCACCACTAAGCATTGCTATGCCACTGTGGCTTATGAAGGGTGGAAGAAAAGTAGTTCCTACCAAGAGGGCGTATTTTAGACAAGATCCTACACTTACTTCCCACCGTATTACAGTTAGAGATGAACTTTACTTGTACATATTTACCCCTAATTACAAAAATATTGATATTTAAGATGAGGACTGATTCTACATCACACTCATGGTATCAATTCATATATTACCAACATTTTCTATTCCCATTAAAATGGCAAACACATTATATTTGATTTATTGTGTGATAGGTTGTTCTCTGTTGTTCTGTGAAAAAATCTAAGTGAACTTAACATTTTCATGCTTTTTCATTTGTTTTTTGCTCCTTATAACACAGTTGATGTTACACTGTTCCTGGACACACTCTGAGTGATGCCTTGCTTAGTGTTTCCTGACCTCATTTAGACATTTCAAGCTGGTTTTGACATCCATTAAATTTTTGTCTTGCCTTATCCATCATTTGATGTCACTTTGATACTAAAATCTGTCCATCTCGCAGCCCTTCTGTTCCTTCTCGGTTATCTAAGACAGAGGTCTGTCACTTCTTCTTGAGTTAAGCTTGAAGAGGAAATTCAGACAGGGTCACTGCAGCCAAATGTCTCTTTGCCGGCTGAAAAGTCCTGCAGCAATTTGATAGCTCGAAAAAACACATATCTGCAGGTATTATTCTGGTGTTATTCTATAGCTCCGCGGCTTTCCTTGGAGTGAAAAGAGAAAACCCCAAAGGGACCTGAGATGAGAGGGGAAAAAAGAAACATCTTCAATTAGCACCCATAGCTTCACTTCAGTCAATTTAGATTAAATTTAGATCTTTTGTAAAGCGTACAAAGACCGTGTTCAAAGCAAAAGAATAAAATAGTGTTAATTGGAATTTTATCAGGACAGACTTTTAAATTCCTTTAGCTTTCAGTCTCCCAACTGTTAAATATTTGTCTTTCGAGTTAATCTGCTTCATTCCTAATCCCCAACTAATTTATGAAATTCATGACCCATACTGCCACCTCCTCCCATTTGTCAAAACCTCCTCCCAACACTGCTGCTTATCCTGTACACCTCCTATGATAGTCATTAATAATCCCTTGCATGTGGCTTTTTCAGCATTTGCCTCTGAGGTGCTGACATCAATCTAGATATTAATGTGTCGTTTGCAGGCCAAACGTACATGCATGCATGCATGATTCAAACATGCAAAAAGTGATAATAATACTACACATAACAATTGTAATTCTTTCTTGTCCTTTCTTGCATTTTTTTCCAAAACATTTGATTAGTTTGGGAATTACAATGTGTTTTAGGTTGTTTTGGTTGTGAGACTAATGCAGGCTATACAGTGATAATAGATGGTTCAGAATGTATTCTGAATCAATAGACTCACAAGCAGATCTAAATTTGCATGGGTACTTCTGAATCCTAGAACAACAAATCAATAAGATCCAAATGGGCTGCATGGTGGGAGAGTTGTTAGTACAGTGGCCTCACGGTGAGAAGGTTGCTGGTTTAAATCTGTGTGGAGTTTGCATCTTCTCATGTTAGTGTGGGTTCTCTCCAGGTACTTTGTCTTCCTCCCACCGTCCACAGACATGCATGTTAGGTTGATTTTTTTTTTTGTCATATTTTCTTTGAGTCTAAAATATTTTACTGTAATGTTTTGTGTCAAAACGGTTTAACTCTGATTCACTATGATGCACATCATAGATGCAGCTTTTCTCCTTCATAGAGTGAAAATTCATACTGAATAACAAGGTCAGACAAAGCTGACTAACATGTTTTACCACTTTCATATCAGGACTTTTTATCACCAGGAGTCTCATTTATAAAAACTTTGCATAGAATCTCAACTAAAATTGTGAAAAAAAGTTGCGCACCAAAGTAAAAGTCTGATTTTAAAAACATTGATTACGCATAATGAATGTGCAATTCCCTTTATAAATCACACACTTTCCAAAAATGTTGTGCGGGAGAATTTGGTTCACATTCCTGCCCCTATACATTCACTTTCTATCATCCAAAGCAGCTCGACTTATGAATCAATGAGTCTCTGTGGCGTTTTACGTTGAATTATGGCGACTGCGAGGACACATAAAGGGAACTTTTTAGAGACAGCAAAGGTGTGAAAAGATTATTTTTGCACTTCATCTGAGATTGTTGTTTACTCATTTAAGTTCCAGTTAAAGGGACATAATGTTTTTTTCTGTATTTTCTGATTTACAAAATATAGATACCAGGATTTGTTAAATGAACTTTATCATAACACCTTTCACTATTTAAGACTATTTCTAATCTGTTTGCTAGTTTGCTTTGTTGATAGACTGTGGTTAAATGTGGGCCAACAACTGTTCCAGTTCTGTTCATGTGTGTCTTCTTTTATCACTCAGTGTTTTAGTAACAATTTGCTTGTAGGAGACAAGTGACAGCAGGTGAGAACAGGAAACAAACAGGAAGGAAGTCTTACTGACACACCCTGTAGGAGAGGATTAGTTTCTAAGGACAAGCAAAATACTGCTGGTATCATTTCATAGAAAAGAAATAAGCTACACAGTATTTAATAAATGTGTTATATTCTGTTTCTTGTTATGAAGTTAAAAGATAGGTCACAATGCATCCTTTTAACCCTAATCTCCCATTAACCTTATAATGGAGGAATTGTCTGACTGGAAACCATTTAAACGCTTTAATCACAGGACTCAGAAAATCCAGTTATTTTATTTTTTACCATCAAGCTTCACTGTACACAAGAATGGCTTCAATTTTAATGAATGCATGTTATTTAATACACTACATTAGATAGCTTCCTAAAAATGCATGTGTGCTTGTGTATATCTGTCTGCACCACACAGTATTGTGCTTAGCATGGAGCCTCTATAACAAAACATCCCTGCAGTATGCACATATCCTGCGGAGAGTCACTCCTTGCGTACCTTCTCATGCAAACAAGCCACTCTGATGCTGTAATGATTACTTTATCACATCCATGAAAGGGAAACTACTGCTTGCAGGGTTTCCAGTCTAAAGGAACCTTCATGCTTGAATTAGTTCCACAGCAAAGATATCTTCCTCACCTTCCCCACAGATTAATTTCAACAGCACTACTGTTTGCTTCCATATGTCAGTGTATCGTTCAAGCTGTCTTCAGGTAAAGTGATTGCAAAGGAATTGCCCTTGAAGTCTCCGGACCATATTTTGTATGCAAAGATGCACCTTGAATCTGGGATTCAATTAAGAGTGTTTTTATATGCTTAATCTATCATTGTGGTTTATAGAGGTCACAAATGACTTGCTAATCCTTTTTTTTAGCCTTGAGGAGACAACATGCCAATCAGATTCTGTCTTTAAATTAAATTAAACATAGATGAGTCATAGGTGGGAACCTGAGGCACACATAAGATCAATTCATAACACTGAAGTGTGTTTTAAGTAATTAGCAGATGGTAAACAAGATGTTTATCACACATATTTTTAACAAATTAGAATTTACATAAAAACTCTCTTTGACTGCTTCTACGACATTTTAAACATGTCAGAAAAATTCGTTATTGTTGAATGGTTTGTTTTGTCCATTTGTCTTAATAAGAACAGCAAATAAATGTTTGTCTTTGGATCAAATTTGCAAAGTTATATAAACGATAAACTGTGTTATAGATGAACATGGCATTTGTCTGCTTGCTTTCATTTCCTAAAAGTTTAACAGATTATCTGACTGTTATTAACATGTTTGATTCTCGACAATATTTATAATCACTTTTTGTGTTTCGTTTGTTTCATACTTAAAAAGTGGTGCTCAGTTTCAGAGTTGCTGAAATTGTCTTAAAGGTATGATGTTTTGCAGAAGCATTTTTGTCCCCTTTACATCCAAAATGTAGCCAATTCATTAACTGCTCTCACACAAATATTAGTCCCCTGTGGAAAGGACAGGACTAAAAGAAAGATTCAAGCTAACTGCCATTTCTCCCTCCTCCATCAATCTTTCTGTGCAAGCCTCTTTACAAGCCCATCTGCAAATCTTGGAGCACTTGAAAAGGCAACAAAGCAAATGTTAAATGTTAGCTAGCATTAGCTACACATTAGCTAACTTATTTAGTGATTTCCAAACTTTTTGAGCCACAACCCAAAGATAGGTTGATGTTTGTGGCTCTGCCTTGCCTGTTAACCCCCGACAACTGAGTGATTTATTAAAATTGTGGAATATGTCAAACAGGTCAATTTGTTTTGTAAATGTAGGCCTGGAAATTTTGTTACAATATCCTCATAAATATAAATCATAAATAATCATCATAAAGATAAAGGGTTTTTTGGGTGGATTATATTCATAGTTCTGACAAAGCAAATCATCCTGTGACCAGTGTGGGAAAAGCACTGGGAAAATCAGAAAGCATGAATGTATAATACAAATTCAAATCTTGATCAATACATAGGACTGAAGATCCTCCTAAAATCTTCTGCAACCCACTTATTGGACCCCGTTTTTGGGAATGAATGGAACCCATTTTTTACCAATTGTGTTAGAATGTACACATTGTTTGTAACATTGTTTGTAACAAGTTTTTATATCAAGTGTAGCTCATGAATTATGGCACATATTTACCTTCATAACTCACAACACGCGAGACAGATCACTGCCCATACAGACAAACTGTGGTCTACGTAACCCAGGAGATGACAACACCCATATCAGCACATCCCCTGAATATTTTCACTTCTCTGGTTTACAGCATAATATTCAAGTAATACATTTTCATGGGTCAATGTAATAAAAGCTTGGAATATGAAGAAGCTAACCCCTACCACCTACTGAACCAACCCACCCACCCCAACATGCCAAACACTTTGGAGATCTTTGACTTAATTAGAAAACCGCTTTCAGGAGAGCAGCAGCTATCTTTTATCAAATGCATCAATAATATATTCAGTAGAAGTCTTATCACTTTCATAATTTAATTGCAAATCTGTCGTTTTTACTTTCATTTAGATTAAAATGATTTCTTATCTAGATTTAAATTGACATAATGTTAAATGAACATCAAATTGATTGCATTATTGTGCATCTGAATAAATAAGAATAAACACAGAATTTCTCTTACAAATCAAATGATAATCTAATGTTTTTTGTACATAAACCTTTTCTGTCCTTGCTGGTTATATCATCATAGCCACGGTCTAAATGAAGATACAAGCAAATCAACATAATAAATATATCGTAAATATTTAACTTAAAAGCAAAATGTGAATCGCACATTTTAAATAGCAAAAGGTAAAGTAGGTCTAAGAGAAAGAAAAAAAGCTTGTGAGGAACGTTGAAAGATAACACTTTAAGATGGTATGAATAGCTTATGTAATTTTGTCTTTTACCTTGTACATAATTTCATATTTTTTATTTACTACAATGTAACCTAAAAATAATAAATAAATACATTTCACAACAAACTCTTTTTAAATCCTCTTAATTTACCTGATGTACATTAAACATAAGCATAAATAAAACATACAAACTAAACCTTTTTTCATATTTAAACGTGTTTAACTTAAAGTTAATGTTGAAGATAAAGATCATCATCGTATATAAATTGACAATTTACCAATTTAACATTTTAAGTCACTTTGGTCCAATCCAGCATGTTTTTTGCGTTCCTGCTTCAACAGACCTGTATCAAATTAAGTAGACCAACCAGCCAATCAGGTTCTGTGTAAAAGATTCATTCATTTGAGTCAACTGTGCTGGAGCAACATGGAAAACCTGCTGGGTTGCAGCTCTCGTAGGACCAAATTCAGTTCCTGTTGTAAGTTTTCCCATATGATTTTTGGAATTCCTTCTCTCTTAATAATACTATTTCCATTGTTTAATTTATGTCACATTTTTTAAGTGTTGTAATTTCACAAATGATGCTCACAATATGGTCTTTGAAAAACACAATCCAGAACAGCAGAAAAATAAAGTAATAAATATCAAAGACAAAAACTACAAGTTGTCCACTGTTATATAAGCAAGAAGCTGAAACAATGGTTTTTCCTCAAGATTATACGGTTTAACTAATGAAAAATGCTTTAATGAAGAGTATTTCTATCAGTCAGAAGGTTAAAACATGCCGATATCAGTTCCATGATGATTTAAAGCAGCAACTCTCATTAATAGAAGGGTTAAATTTTACATTTTAAAAATAAAATGATCACCTGTTTTCCTCAAATAAGAAAAAAGATTTGTAAGAAATTGTGCACTACCAGTGGCATTTTTAGTCTGGCCATGAAGCAGAGGGGATCTTCTCCTGCTCTGACAGCAGCTTGAAGCTGCATGAAGAGCGAGCTTCTTGTGTGTCACTATTTGTTAATAAACTTGTTGATAATCACTTTTTCTGAGTCTGAATAAATGCTAAATACAACACAAACGTTGCTAAGTTAGTAGCATGTGCATGTATCAGTGTAATCGGTGTATCAGGAAATTGTGCACTGACAGACGTTCAATGATTAAATGTGTCGATTTTTTTTATCTTATGTAACTAACTAATCACAATTAATGCGTTAAAGTTCTACCCCTATAAGATACAAAGTTTGGGCGGCAGATAAACCCACATCTGACAGGCACAGCCAAAACATGCTTAGAAGACCATGAATGAAACAAAGGTTTCAGGCTTTGGGACCTTTGGCAGGAGCCAGTTACAGCCAAAGTTCCAGGATGAAAGACAAAAAAACCAGAGGCTTTTTTGCCTGTCACCTGTACCCTGACAGCCACATCCCAAAAGAGAAGATAAGGCCGACTTCGACAAGTGGATGCTCAGAAGGAATTTTTATGAGGTCAAAGATGACGCTTTTGCATTTTCTCTGCCTGCTTTTATCGTGATGTCAGGGCTCAATGTGCTACTTAAACTGAATGTCCACTTTTCACATCTCACCAATGTGGCATTTTGCCCACTAACCATTAATCAAGTTCTCTAACCAGTCAAAGTTATATAAATAGAAATATTCCAGCCAGCAGCCATGGGTTCAGATGTGACACAAAACATGGTTACAGTAAAACCAGTTGTCATGTCACATGGAAACTGTCATGTATGAAACAAAAATCAAGGTAACTGCATGGGATATATCCCTCACAATTTTGTTTTCTGATTACATTTTTGGGGGATAAGAGGGCATTTGTTTCTGCTCCTCAGACAGCTCCATAATGTGCTATAACTCATGCATCAGATAATTCATCACACAGAACTTTCTGGAAAGTCATCTAAAAAATCTGTTTGAAAATTACAGTAATAAAACTTGAACATCCAGACAGGAGAAATCTTTCTCGATCATTGCTCCATGCTCAGTTTAGATTAAAACAAACATGTACGCTGCCATGCCAGGGACTGCCATTGTGTTTTTGTTCTCAATAGCAAAATAACACTGTTATCATAAGCATCTGCTCATATCCGAGCATGGAGACAGTGAAACTGAGTCTCAGCACATGAGGCAGCCTCCAGATCTTGCTTTATTCTGTGTCGACATTTGGAAAAACCTTAGTAAACGTTTCTTTTTTGTTTAATAAGAGTCTCTTTGATATTTGCTGTTCTCTGAGAGAAGAAATTCCTCACATTTTGTGCTTCATTTTGTAATATGTTAAATAGCATTCTTACATCTTTTCTACATCAAATGCAGAGATTCCAAATTTACCAAAGAGGTTATGTTATGCCAGCGTTTGCAACAGGTGATTAATGTTTGGAGGTGATACAGATCACCATCTGAAACCAGGAATTTCTTTTTGAAGGATTCTTTATCATTGTGAGATAGGGTTGTTTTCAGCTCTTGTGTATATAACTCTGTAAAAAAGGTTCAGCTTGGGTGTGTTTTTATGGTCAAGGAATTAATTTAAATAGAAAAATCAAAGGTAGGACAAATATTTTTGGATATAAGTCACAATAAGCTGGGGAAACTGCACTCTCCGAGTGCTTATAAGAAATTAATGAGAGATTGCAGGCAGATCTCTACCAGGACAAAGGATAGGGCAACTCCCTCCCAGTCACATCCAGCCTCAAAATCCCAGCAAAGATGTTGAACAATTAAACAACTTAACGTAAATTATTGTCAAAGTAAGGAAATAACTAATAGACTACAAGAGAATACGTGGTAAATGTCATTGCTTGTGTGACTTGTGTGACTGTGTGCATAAGAGGATGTCTTTTTTTAGTTTCACATGATTATAAAAACATCTAGCATGTGATCATTTAATTAATCTCAGTGAAAAGAAAATATACACATTGAGATCCTTTCAGATTTCTGGGGGAAAGGGGAAATGAAAAGGAAAAGCGAGAATGGGAGACATTAAGAACTAAGAATAGACTGTAGAGGTCAAAGTTGAAAACTGAGAGAGCAACACAAAGAAGTGAAGATGAGGAAAAAGATGTCAGGGTGATGAATAAAGAAAGGAAGGTTTGCAATTAAAAGAGAGGGATGGTGCAGAAGAAGCAGATGAAGATGTCAGTCAGGAGATCCCTTATTCTAGCTGGACCACATGGTCTCAGTGTTCTCATAATAAATTCCAGTTTATGCCACTAGATGTCAAACAGTCCAACAGTTTAAATCGAAATATAAAGAAAAAGATGCTGTATCAATATAGAGCTGAGGAAGGGATCTAATGCCATTGTGTGTTTCAGGAAATGTGGTTATAATGATGGTTTTATTGTAATCATATTATTATTCAGATGATGGGTAGGACTTTATAGCCAAGTAATTACAAATGCAATCATAAAGCAGTGTTGAAATTGTTTGCTGTATATAGCTGTAGTTGTTATTAGAATGATTATTGTCATTGTTATTATCAATTTTAAAGATGAGGATAACGACACTTATAGAAATAGTAGTGATAGTCTGAATTGTTCTATTAAATTATATTTATAGTTATTTTATGGTATAGTGATTATTAGTAATATTATAGAGATATTCTACAATATTATTGACATAATAATGTATGATGATTAGTGATGTTATGATATTGTAACATGTTATTGATATAATTGAATTATAATATAGTGGTTATTAGTAATAATATTTGGATATTCTGTTATGTTGATGTTATTAATCTATAGTAAATAATATAGGTGTGATATTGCTAATATTGCTCTAATAATTATACTGTAAAACGGTTAAATATATTGATTATGAACACTGACAATATGATAGTAACTAGAACGACCTGACTGTTATATCTATATAAAACTATATAACAATAGAATTAATGACTACAGCCATATGGTTTAATATAAATGAATAAATTAGGGGTGGGTGTCAATAAGTTTATTTTCTTCCCACCCCATTTCGAGCAAATATATGTATATTGTATGAATGGTATAATTGTATATTGGTGTAAGTGTATATTTGTGTGTGTATATATGGGTATATGCACATATGTGTATGTTTGTGTTAATGTATATGTTTGCATGCGTCTAGCTTCTGTGCACGTACATGATTTGCATACTCGGCATGCTGTGCTACCTAAGCATTTATTTATTGTTGTTTCTTTTCTGTCTTTTTTCTTTTTTTTATTATTATTATGTTGTGAATAGTGTAAACATCGATTGCTGTTACTGTTGGATTTTTAAATTCTCTTGCTCTAAATAAATCAATCAATCAAACATTAAAATGACATTTTTTCTCAAAACTATTCAGATGTGTTAGAGGGTGAAATATGAAAAGTTATACTAATGTAACCATTTTAATATATTTGCAGCTGTGTCTGCAGTGTGCAGGAACATCTGGATCTGAATATGCTTGTGAGACATTTCACACAGCACAATAATTGTCATCTTCGGCTCTTCTAATAGAGATGGCTGATATAATTCCTCTCCAGAGATCTATTTCAGTCCTCCTCCTGCTGATAGAAGAAATTGCTCTTGCAGTCACATGGCTTGTATTGTTATGCAATACCTTGCAGGTGAAGAAGAGATGGAAAGTCTTATTCTAACAAATAAAATGAAATCTTAAAAGAACAATGTTGTTTTTGTTTGCTTTAACAGTGTGTTTATCTGTCAAGCAGCATGTAAATTGAATGAATGAATGTCCGCTGATTCTTCTGTGATGCCTTAACTTTATCACATTTTCTCTGTTTATAACTTGCATCAAAGACATTTCTGGAACAAATACTTGGCTGATGTGAAGCAATTACACAGATATTGTAACAGGGTAGATACACCTTTTATAAGATTCTGGTTATGATTCATTTAATTACCACCCTTTTTAAATGAGATCACCGGGGGACAATCACCTCTGACCACTTATAATTGCATGGATTGTTTCCATTCAGTGATAAACAGAGCTCATTAATGAAGTCATCAATTTGAACAAATGATCAATCATCTCGAGATTGTTCCTACAATCCCTTTAAGAACCGAGGATCACTGATCTGGAACCTCATTTTTAATTTGCTTTATCTGTCATGTAATGCTTCTTTGTCTGCAACCATGGGATGCTCAGCAGCTGGTGCATTGTGTGTATGTTGTATACTGAATGTTCCTGCAGCTCTTTCATTTAAAGGACCTTGGTTGATTTAAACAGATATTTCAGGCCCTCCTCAAGAATGACAGCACAGCACACTTCAGCTGATTAGTCCTGCTTTTTAGACAAATGCATTTCACATTAGATTCTGTGCCAACACCATATGTGAGGGGCGAAAGTGGTTCAGAAATGGAAAACTCTTCTGTTCTACACATTTACTTGTGAAAACACACCAAAATGTTGGATGTTTGATAACTGTAGTAATATGTTACACAACAAAACTGGAAGCCAGAGGAAAATATGTTTTTAAAACGTATATATATGTAATTTATCATTATAGTTTTAATCCAAGTTATGGTCACAGGAACATGTCCCACTGTCAGGCAAGATGCAGGTTGCTGGTCCATCACAGGAACAGCATCACAACAAACTGTCATAGTTTGAGTTTATTTAGTTTCCTGTTTTATTTTGGTATTTTTTTCTGTTTTGGTTCCATGTGTTTCAGTCTAGCTTCATTATTTCCTGTTATTTGGTTTCACCTGCTTTTTTAGATTAATCATTCCACCTGTGTCTTGTTTATTTCTGTGTATTTATACTCCCTGGTTTGTGTTGTCCTGGCTGGTTCATTGGTCTTTATTAGTCGCTTTTAGTTATTCTTTGTGTTTAAGTGCTGTTAGAGGAGTTCTTGTTTCCCATGTATTTATGCCAGGATTAAAACCTAAGCATTCAGCCTCCCATCTGCTTCCTGCCTGCCTTCGAGTCCACACCTCGCATCTCTGTACCTCTCAATGTGACACAAACAAGCAACCACTAACACATAAATTTAGCCAAACCTGTATGTTGTTGGATTCAGACTGCCTGGAGAGGAACACTGACAAGGGAATGCTGTACACAGAAAAACTCCCACTATGGTTTAAGCCAAAAACCTTCCAACAGTGAAGCAACACCAATAACCATACAGCTATGCAGTATTTTATCAGAAAATATCAGAAAAAAAGCTAAGCTGGGCAATAGAAATATCTTATATGTATTGTCTAGTACAGAAAACATGACAAAGTTGTGGAATAAACCATGACGTTACCCGTCTTAAATATACAAGTTTATTCATATTTCATTGTATATTTTTCTACAGTGGTCCTGTGATGAACTGATAATCCATCCTTCTGTCTACACAGGTATAGCAGGGATGGATGGATGGATGTATTTTTGAATAGTGACAGTATTTATCTCTTATCTTATCTCTTATTTCTTAAATAAGGAACTCTTGTTGAAAGGATCCCAACTGGTTTTCACCTCAAACTACAACATAAATTAGTTTCTATTAAAATGCCACTTTTTAAAAACCTCACATTATCTAAACAAGGAAAATAAACATTAACTGACATATAATGTTTCATGTTAGAGGTGTTCAAATCAAGGGAAATAATATAATATTCATTTATTTGTTTTAAAGTCCAGTTTAATCATTTTGAATATAAACAAATGTTGGTTTTGTGTCTTGAGATGTAACAAGCAAGCTGTGCCTTTCAAAAAGAGCATATTAAAATTCAACATTTTACTTTTGTTCAAAGTGTATAAAGATGTTCTGTACGCTGAAGCTTTAAGAACTTAAATTTGTACATGATTTTACATGTGTGGGTCAGTGAGTATTCACTTATTACAACTGGCTGACTCATGATTCTTCATGGCTCAAGCCGACAGAAGCAGAGTTATATAAGCCCACCGCCATTTCACATTAATATTACAGTAAGGAGATATCGTGAAACAATGTAGGATTTGTAGGAGCTTTTATTGGAATTGGATTGTACTTCCAAGCATGACCTGTCTGCTCTCTTTTTGTTTTCTTGGGTCTAAATGTGAGTCTCAGAAATGTTGTTGCAAATGGTAACTATTATATTTTTATAAAAATGAAAAACTGCCTGATTTGTGAGAGTATTATTCTAAAACCTAGTTCACCCAGGTTTCAGGACCAAGCAGCTCAGAAGAGCTTTGCACTTTCAACTCTGTGCACCATGTATAATCATTTTCGTATCCACCACATCTAACTTGCTGCACATTGTTTTAAGGCCACGTTTATCTCTACATGTATCATGTCATAGAGATATCCGATTTCTTGTCTGATGTGTCTCTCCGATTGGTGTACTTCTCATATGTAGACCGCTAAAATTAAATTAGATTAACTAAAGAAAAAATAGGAAAACATAACATCGGACTTTGTTTTATTTCCTTCTTTTCTACATTTTTCTTTTTCCTTTCTAAATTTTTCTTGTCAATTCCCATTATTGCTTGTATAAATTTGTGTTTGATCCCATTTTAGGTCCTGTACCAGAGAACCATGATCGAATGCTTGCTGTTTGTGTTTTATGATGTAATGCATTGAGAGAAGAGGCTCTCACACATCTCCTTAGTACAACTCCATCCATACTTAGGGCTTGTTAATGCATCTAAAAAAAACTCTAAGTCATTCATAAAGTATTAGAAGCAACAGAAAAAGGTAGACATGAAGCCCTGAAAAATAATAACACACAACACTACTTTTGTCATCAAAGTTCTTTAAATAAATAAGTTTGAAATAAGTTTAAATGACACAGAAAATCAACATAAAAATGCAAACCTTCAATTATTCCAAAAATTAAATAATTTCATCTAATGGAGCAAATTAAATGTATTAAAGAATAAAGAAAAACACAACCCGTATGGCCAAACTCTGGAATCTGCAGCTGCTTGAGGCTAAACTCAAGAGTTCATTTGCAAAGTATGAGCCAATGTGAGGAAATTTCATCCGATTTGGGATTTAATGATTTATTCCAGTCCAAAGTAGAGGGCATTAGTATTTATCTATTGAAAAAAAGTAATTTGGACCCATCTTTCAGAGCCATGGGAATCTAATTCAAATCGTATTCATCCACTCAGTAGTTATAAGACTTTTTAGTACAAATTAGTGTTATGAGGAAAATCAGGGTATCCGTGGCATTCACTATCCAAACAGTTCTTCTTTTTCTCTTTTATTGATGTTTCACTGAGAATTAGAGTGACATACTGCCCAGCCATCCATACAATAACATTACTTGGATCATTTGGAAATCTGAAGAGTGAGGTACACTCAAAACATATCATAAAATTACATCCATTCACATGCTGTCATTTTCCTGTTTTTTATGATAATAACTCAGTCACAACTGCTTTTTAGTATGTGTTATTAAGGAAACTTTCAATGTTGTGATGCTAATGATTTTTTCCCATCCTCATTAAAAGGTAGAATTAAAAACAATTCCAAGAAATTAGCTGTTTTTGTGTTATTACTCTATGTGGAGTAACCCCGCTGCTCTTCAGAGGAACTGTGACTTTTGTGTCTGACTGTGCATGCAAAGTGAGGGAGTTTATGTGCATGAAAGAGCGTGTCTGATTGCTGCAATCTGCTAAATGTAGAGGAAAGTAATCCATTTGGCTGTGCTTTATGATGCTTCAGGTATGGAAACAAACTAAATAAGCATTTAATCTAGATTATGCAGTCATTAAGAAGAAGACAAGCATAAAAAAGGTCAACACAGACAGAAGATGATGGAGAGTAGGAGGAGTCAGACATACATTACTTCAATTTGATTAGCAGTGCAGTAAACCAAAACCTAACAGGCATAAACTGCAGTGTTACTATGCCCCAGAGCGCTGACAGGCTATCAGAGGGAGGAAGCTAGATTAAAATTTACAGCAAATTACCCTTCCTGCCTTTTTTTTGTGGAAGTGTTAGGGATCAAATCTCTGATACTTTAATCCAGACTGTGTGTTACATCACTCATTGAATATTTCATAACTGACCAGATGCTCACTCATATCATTTGGGAGCTCTCTAATTGTGTCCTGGAATTCTAAAAGTCTGAATTAGTAAAAGCAAAAATGATCACAATGCAGAAAAACTAGCTGAAAGGAAGGATGGCATCAGAGTGGAACAATTTTAAAAGATATAGTGGTGCCAGGTTAAGGTAAGAACAAATGAGTCCGTGATTTAACCTTCTTTCCACCTCTGGAGATTTAGGTTGAGTTGTATAAAATAACAGCCGCAGATGTTGACCATCTACAAAGTCTAACTTTGTAACATTTCAGCTTGAATCTCAAAATGAGGAATACCTTCTCTCAGTGTTATTCCTTTATGTGGTCCTAATACTCTATTATACTTTCTCGATTTAATATCCATTACTTTATTGCGAATTTGAGTTCAACCAAGGGTTTGGAGTAACACCGAGGAGGATGGATGGATTGGTATAACCCTCACTAAAAGCCAATACATCAAAGTTTGTGCTTCCATTTTGCATTTAAAAGTCAGCATATTAATAGCAAGTTCATAAAGTGAGCAATACAATCTATTTTGTTCTGCTTTTGCGAGTTCATGTTTCTGCAAACTGGAATGTTTCACTCTGCCTCCAGCACAAGAATATTGTTTGGGTGGGATTATATTGCTTCTGGAGTAAGGATACAACAAAGCAGAGCTGCACCGTACAGAGGAAACTCATATTTCCATTTCTTAAAGGCAAGAAAAATCATTTTCATTGTCATTTTCATTGTATTGTACATTACATGGAACCCAGATTACTGAAGTTCAATGACATACCTTAATACCTTCTCTTGACGGTATTAAGAAAAGAAAAGCAAATTATTTATGCATGTATTTTCATCTCAGTTTCTGAATACGTTCATACAAAACAGGAGTCAAATTTTTAATATGCGAACAAATAAGTCAAACAATAACTGGATTAACACTAACTGACAGTCCTGAAAGATGACAAAAGGGAGAAAGCAAAAACAGATACAAAGGCAAGTTTCCATCTGCCAAGAAGCAATATACATTATTAGACTAAAAATAATGCATAAAATATATATGCCAATTTTAAATAAATTAATATAGAGCTCAAGAAAACAAGTGTTAAGAGTCCTGTGAAGCAAAAGAAACCCATTGAGTACAGAGAAGACATGTTGATCTATCATTGCCCTCTGCTGGACACTGCCTTCAGAGTGAAAAACCTCCTTTCACTCTGCAACGCAGCGGAAAATCTCTTTTTCTGAATCAAAAACCTTTTCTCCCTCCAATAACTTTATCTCTTCACTGTTACTTAAATACACATCAGATTGAAACAGATGATTGTTTAAGGTGTGCAGAGGTGGTCTGATCCTGCAGTAGACCCACGAGGGGTTGAAAATAATTTACACACATCAGTTTATCTGTACATCCCAGTTTGAAATCAGATCTTTGTTTTATTTTTTTTTGAGAGTAACTTGAATGGAAGGATGGCATAGAAAGAAGCAAAACAAAAAAAAAAGGTCTTCCAAGGCGAATCTGTTAGTGTAATATAAAGTCTCTTGGTTTAAAATGTCCCAGTAGAGCTGGGTTGTATGTTAATGCCATTAAAGCATAATTGTTTTAGTCACTATTAGGCCAAATTTTGACATCTTCTTGATTCTACAGCCCTGCAGATTCATCATGCACATTCATTATGATAGGGAAAATATCTTATTAATAGATATTGTGCTGTGAATCTTGTATGGAAAAATATTTTAAAGAAATAATATCATCATAGCAAATATAACAGACTTGAAGAGTTAATGCACTGAAAAGTGGCCCTTGTGATAATGACTCAATTTAACAGTCTCTGATTTAAGCAGGTATCAGTTCACTCCTAATCCTTCCCAGTCAGCATGCATTTATTGTGGATTGCTTTGCTTCAGCAGAGCGTGTGTTTTCTATCAGTTTTCACAGGATCAAAGAATAAAGGAGGGTCTCAGTGTTTTCACTAAGTGTTGTAATACCACAGAACATCTTGTATTCTGTTTCCATCACTGATGTCACTTCAGTTACTCCTCATTACTGTATATGAATTTATTACAGCTTTCAGGCAACTCAACAGTCATTTAGCATCTTTGTTGACAAATTTATGATGGATCAAATCAATACTTGTCTTGGTCCACTTAAATGTAGCGCAGTGTGTGCACTGCATACTCACATATGTGTTATGAGACAGTGAAACAGAAAATATGATGCATAGTTTGAAATCAAAAGCACAAAAGAAAATAAAGAACAGGTAGATAAAAAAATAACAAATTCAAACTTAAATGTCCCATATTATACTTTTTTCAACAACTTTAGTATCAAAGATCTTTCAACATTTCAAAGTGTTTAACCACAAATTCAGCCCTGGTCATTATTTTCTCCTTTCTCTGGGAGAGGAAGTGGTTTTAGAGTGGTTTTACTTGGTTTTTCCCTTTATGATGTTGCAAAGGGAAAACGCTCAGACTCATCTGTGTGAGCACATTTGCTAAAAAATTGTGTAGCAAACAAAAGATGACATAATTTTCTCATTTTGGGGTCCCATACAAAGCTACGAGGACACATATGACTGTTAGAAAACCTTTAGAAAGTGAGTTTTGCCTAATATAGGACATTTAAAAGAAAGAAGCTGATTTAAATGAAAAACTATTCACATGCAGCTGAGAACAGGTGGGTCTTTAACCTGGTGTTAGTGGAGATTAAAACTGTAATGTGTATTCTGACAGTTTGGCTTGAATATCATCTCTCAATTTAACATAAAGAAAAAAAAAAAACAGATTTCAGAATTTGTTAATAGCAACTTTATGCTTGATATAGTGTTTTTTCTCTTTTATTTATTTACAACATCAGATAGAGCTCATTATATTAATGAGGGGAATTAAAACAGGCATTTATAGCGCAACTTTAATCTCACTAGCAGTAGGTTGGATTAGCTATTCTAATCCATCATACCACAGCTATAGGCCTTTTTTCATTATTAATATGCCATTTTTTTACTTGAAATAGCAGTACAAGCACATACTAATCAGTGCTTCATTCCACGTAGAGAGTGTTTTGTTCCTGTGCATGTTTTACAAGTAATTAGTATGCAGACGCGGAAGAGACCGAAAGGAACAAACCTAATCAAATTCATGCTTTAAAATGTGCCTATGAGAGTAGTTTGGATTTTGACTGTGTGTATTCAGTTAGTTGAATATTGCAAACATGACACAATAAGTGAGGAACACTCTGGACCCATCGAAACATAAAACTGTGTAAGACACGCAGCTGTGGGAGGCTGTCTAAATGGGCTGATTGTTTCAGACTTGCTGCAACCAAATTGTAAGAATGTTTATCTCTTCCCTGTGAAACTAAAATGATGATTTTCATCATCTGACATCTGACAGAAAAAGGATCAAATTACTCAGTGTTCACTAGGGGGCAATGGTGAGGTTAGAGGGTGAGATTCAAACAAAGTGGCCCACAAGGTCAAGGGCTGATTTTCATGTTGCAGGAAGATGCTGTTCAGGCTGCTTTTGTCATTGCCACAGCCCTTTGAAGAAAGAGCGGTTGGCAAATATCCATGGACATGTTGTGGAGTCAGATGCAATCACAAAGCATAATGCAAAGGAAGTTTAAGCACACTGCTATTTAAAGTTTTCACACTGTTGTAAACAATGAGATCCGTTCAAGAGAAACTGGTGGGGGCATGATGACTACAGTAGTGATGGAAGTCAATCGGAACGTTGTCACAAGATATGAGCGTGACTTAAACTGTATTGTATGTTAGCATTCTCCCATTTACATTACACATTACACCCTACCTTGCTGTTATAAATGCCCCCATGCTCCATTGGTTACACAATCTGGTGGGGGGAACAAATCCCCCCCCCTCTCTGCTTATTCCCCAGTGCACAATTTCAGAGGCTGAGGAAGTGTGCATTTCCACCAGACTATTAAAAAACTAATTATTTTACTATCATTCCTGATGGCTTAATTTACTTTACTTCTTTAAACCAAGAGGACAGACGTGTGGGTAGCAGGACATGAAAGTGAGAACAGAAGATGCACAACAACTCCCTACACAAAGAATTTAAAAACAGGTTCGGTTTTTCTTAATTATCCATTTGCAAACCATCGTGCCCAATGCAAAGCACGAGAAGGGTATTAGTGTCAGTCTGTTCTAAGAGTTTCCTCCAAAACATGTGACCCTTATCAGATTGATGGGAATGTCCAAAGGAGATATTTAAAGCTTGAAACAAATTTCACAGTTGAATTATACTCCCACAAAATCTATCAAGCAGTGTTTGATATCATACCCAACAATGTGTGGAATTAAGGAGGCTCCCTGAACGTTAATAACATTGTAAATCTTCTATTTTCTACAACAAGTCTTTTCCCAGATGTTCGGTGTTAATGTGTAATTCACGTTTTGCATATTGTCTTTTTTTCTCTGGGTCTGTGAAATTCTTGTAACACCTCCTTCACCAGAAATGTATTTCTGGGTGTGGTCACAGCGTTTAGCAGTACCTGGAGTAATATACTGTATGTTTCAGTTTTGTCAATTTTCCTTATCTCTGCTATGAAATACATAATCTATTTCAGCAGTGCAGGAAGGTTAACTGCTCTATGATTTAAAAAAGTTCATCTCAGACATGGACAGCAGCCAATAAACTGAAACAACTCTTTGTCCTTTTGTTTTTGTCAAGGCCAAACCACCTCTGCTTTGATGTAAAATTCAAGCACAGGGAAAATAGCAGGAGGGGGATATCTGGGCTTTTTAAAAAATGTATATGATAATAAATATTCAGCAGCATTCACATGATAAAATTTCTTGTATGTAAAGAAAATATATTCTGTGTGGATTTTGTGTTTGGTCTAATGGACCTGAGGTGAATGTGAGGTATGCCCTGAGACCAGCAAAGATATACAGTAGTGATGAACACCCTGATCGCTAAAGCAATCCAACAAAACACTTCTGAATGTCATAATATAATTTTCAGGGTATAAATTGACATGTCACCACTCTGCAGCTCATTTCAGACGATAGTGGGGCAGAGTCTGAATCTACATGGAGCTGATTATCAGGCTGTCTTTTAAAGCTCACATGTGAAGAAACCGCATCTTAATCTCCTTATTGCATGTGCTCTACAAAACGGAAACATTTTGATGTGTTACTACAGAATACAAGCTATTTAAACCTTCATTTATTATTTAAAAGTTTTTCCACAATCAATATTTCAATTGCAGGATACTGACTTGACATAACATGAAGCCCATACCTTCCTTATTTTAGGTTCAGCAGGGTGTTATCCTAATATTTGTACAAGTGCTCTGTCAATAGTCACGCTTCCTGTCCACCCATTTGACTTTTTTCAAAATATATCAGATGAGATTGCAGCCAAATATGAAGCACACAGAAATTTTTTCAAGGACGGATTTACAGTTTCTCTGAGCGGACGTGTACCTCAACCCTAGCACTTTGAATTGTCTTGTACATGAAAGGTGCTATATAAATAAACTTGCCTTGCCCAGATGCCTTTCATTAACACATTAGCACAACACTAGCACATTTTTGCCTGTTCTGGATTAAAGACAACATCATGTATCCTGAAAATGTTTACTCACATTGTCTCCACCACTGTACACTGACGTTGATCATAAACTTAAAAAGCTTTATTTGCTTTATATGTTTAGGATGATGGTCTACTTTGTTTTTTATCTACTACCATATGGTCAACAAACCAACATAGAAAATTGTACAGACGCTTATTTTCTATGCTCCAAAACACCTAATACCTCTTTGCTGTTTTTAAAGCCTGCAAAAACAGAGACTTTAAACAGGCTGCTCATTCCTGTTGAATAAAACTATAAATTCACCCAAATGTTCACAAAATGACTTCAAATGCATCTTAAATGCCTGGAAAGTAGGCACATCCAGTAGCGTATGTTATAATAGACTGTTCTGTGTAGACTACCAATTATTGACTATTACACAGTAATAATTCTATTTTCAAAGCTATAAGAGTTTTTGCACTCATAAGCCACACAATTATACTAGTTTTTTACATGTTGCTTTTGTTATTATTATTCATGCATTGTGTAGTTGATACTAGCACTTTGCAAATGACACAGGATCTCCTTTCCAAAATACTTTTTCTCTTCTATGAAGATATGAAAAAAGTATATATTCCTATTTCTAATTCAAGTATCTACTCATTCCCGCCGTGGGAAAAACTTTTTCGCTGCATTATTTTTTGTATATAAATAATAATCTGGTCTTGTTACTGAATGTTCAGACATGTTTGGATGGAATGCAGAATAATAAAGACTGGTGCACTATGAGCAAAGATTAGTTCTGTGTGAAAATGGCAGCATTGTCTGATATAAAGTGATTGTTTTGGGTCTATTGTGCTTGGCTCTGTGCAACAGAGTTGTGTAAGAAAACATGATAATGTTTTATCTGTTTTCTGGAAACAAAAGAATGAAGTAAGCTCCACAAGCTCCATACACTGTGTGAGAATGTGTTACTAAACTTGTCTCTGTTTCAGCTTTAAATATTTGTTCAAATCTTGAGTTT
Source organism: Pseudomugil gertrudae (assembly GCA_037177535.1). Classification (NCBI taxonomy): domain Eukaryota; kingdom Metazoa; phylum Chordata; class Actinopteri; order Atheriniformes; family Pseudomugilidae; genus Pseudomugil; species Pseudomugil gertrudae. The sequence continues at coordinate 15,696,700 of JBAMHV010000008.1, forward strand.
TTGATCAATTTTTGTGATACAGCGTGAACACTACAGGCTTTTTGTTGTTGTTGTTTTTTTTTAGGGATTTTTTATTCTTGCAGAAGCTTTTTTAACTTTTTGTTGTTTGTTTCATTTCTTTCCTGGACAGAAATAGATGCATATATACATAACAAATACGTCAACTACATGTGAGAAATAAACACGCAGAGTATTTCATTTACACACAGACAGGATGCAAAAAGAAACAAGTCAACCAGTCCAGTTTCTACGTCATGTTTTGAACTTCGCAGATAGCTGTCACAATGGTTGGCCTTGTGCCCAATAAGCCATGATTTGTGGACAACATCTGCTCTTTTGCTACCGTTACCTATTATGCTAAATTCTCTGTGAACAAGTAAGCTCTATCACCAGTTTGGATGCAGGACGCATCTACTAAATGCATGCATAAGTTGCCAGTAAAGTTCTTTTAGCATTTAGTGGCATTTTTGTGGCCCGTGAGTGATCTACAGACCTTTTGTGAGACAGGAAACTACTGAGCCAACATTTAAAGAGGAGTGAATGACTTGGATTGGGGTTTCTACTCCAATCAAAGCAGTCTAATTTATTCTGTGTAAACAGGGCAAATAAGAAAAAAAAAACTTGTCGGAAAGCCCAGACTCATGATTGAATGCCTGTTTATTTTTGATGTTCTTGGAACTCATTATTAAAACATGGCAAAGTGCAAAATGTTTACAGTGCTAGTTGAGATGGTTACAATGGCAACTGCTATGTATTTGCTGATTCGTACCTCTATTTTGGCCAGCCTGTTCTGTGGGTATACAGCCTACTGTGAAACAGCAACTTGGACTGAAATCATATTGATGTCTTGTGCAGAAGCTTAGAAACAAATGTTTATGCACTGGATTTAGGCCTCAGTGTTTTTCAGCCTCTTGGCAGTGCTTTCTCATTAGGCTCTGAAACAGGCTTCTACTCATGCATTTGGTCCCATTTTAACGAAGGGGCCTTACACCCAAGCTGCATCAATAGCTTTTATGCCTGACCATGGGGGGTTGGAAACTGTTAAATGAATGGAAGCAGATTTTTAACTGTAGTGACAGATATAGATAAAGATCCAGCATTTCCAGAAGAGGTTTGAGTCATTTTGTATGTTTTATGTTAGGATAACTGATATTTATTTTAGTGAAAAGACACACAAAAATACATCAGATTATTCAATGTTTATTCCAATGACAGTTTAATAAACCGACAGTGCATACACATTTCTAAATTAGAATCATGAGTCGCGGCAACTTCACGTCTGAGCAGTTTAATCTGGATGAAACAGTGTGACATTCAAAATAATAGCTTGAAAACTTGACCCATTGAACCTCATTACCATTACACCAGTGAGCAAACCAAAGTAACAAAAAACAAGTAAACAAAACAAAACAAAACATATATATATATCATATGTCTTTATGTATGATTTAATATGATCTGGTCTGGTCTGGTATAGTATGGTATGTTATGCTATCCGATGCTATGCTATGCTATGCCATGCCATACCATGGTAAACTGCAAGGAAGAGAGAGGTTTTAAAAGGGGGCACAAATATGTATTTTTGCTGTTTTATTCATGTTTTTTGCTAAAGAAAAATAGCAAAACTAAATTACATAATATTTTGATTTTGGCAAATGGACTGTATGTTCTGTTTGTCTACAGAATGTGGATAGAGTTAATGGAAATTGGATTTAGAGGATCATGCTATGCAACAGTTGTAGGTATTTAAACTAGTTTACTATAATTTATTCATACTTGAAAAGAAAAGTAGTTATCCAATTTTTTCTATGCTTTTATGGGAAGTTTGTAACCAAAATAAAAGTACAAAAAAGAAGGCCTGCATCATTTTTGGGCTTTTGCATCCCAGAAATAGTAAACAAAGTACACCAAAGTAGTATGCTTTCAGGTTATAAGCATTCTACCACATACAGGTTAGCTGTTAGCATATAAACAGTTGGTTTTTAGACTATGTGTGAAATTAAAATTCATTTTAATTTATAGTGGCTCTTAAAATTATCAAAACTTTTCTTGTGATGGCCTGAAAAAGAACAAAGATTAACAGTTTTTTTCTAACTGTTCTACCAACAACCTTTTATTTCCTTTTCTTAAAACTTTAAGTAGAGACTGGATGACATGTCCACATTCAGCACCAAAAACATATGTTATGCGCAGATATGCCTGGCAAACTTGCTTTTTTTTTCTTGCACAGCGTGTGTTAGTTCATTTTGTAGCAAACGCATAGGGATGAAAGTTGAAAGCTCCCCAGACAGACACTTGTGATGAAATGAGAAAATCACTTTCAAGTACTGTAAAGGGATATAGTCAGTGAGTGCAGTTAGTTCCACTGAGGGGGAATCGCAGGAAGAAATGGATCAAAAGTACCAAAAGTGAACCCAGAGATCTGGGTGGTAACAGATGTGAGAGGTCCATATTTGGATGGATAATTTAAAACCCAGGTTTAAAATGATAATGCAAATGTGTTATGATTTTTTTTTACACACATACACATCAACCTGTGCATATTTGCTGTTTGAGGGGCAGAAATACCTCCACCATCCTATCAGACTGATCACTGAGTAAACTGCTACAACATAACATTGTGCCTTATGTCACACGTCTATGGCAAGCGGAAGAAGAAGTAGTCCCTACCTATCCTGAAAGCTCAGATAACTATTTAGATCAAATTGTAGGCATGTTCTTACCACTTATTTTTTTTTGGTTTTATTTCTTGTTTTTTTTTACCACCACAACAACCGAAGAGTTATGCAGTCCACTGGGAATCATCCTGAACCTCTTGATTAACTCCTCTAGACCTGCTTTAGCGCTTACAAAGTAGTTTTTGTTAGGCCTGTTGCTGTCCTCTTAATGAAGACTGCTATCTTTGGTGTGTACTGTTGCTGTTGGGTGGGTGAAGCAGCTGATCTGCAAAAGATTTGATCCAAGTGGCAAGAGTAAAGTAACATCTATATGAGTGTGAAGATGTAGGTTTTCCCAGCAGAACATTGCATTGTGCCAAGATGAGCAGTATTGATCGCTTTACCTGTCCAAGGTTTTAATGCTATATCTGGACTGGCGACCAGTCCAAGGTGTACCCCTCCTCTCGCTCGAATGAATGTTGGGATAGGCTTCAGCTTCCCCGTGACCCTACATTTGGTTTAGTTGTTAGGAAAATGACTGACTGATCTGTGCCTAAACTTGCAGTTCAGAGAAAGTCTTTAAAAGTTGTGTCAGAAATATCAGTAAAAGCTTCAGGATGACTTCAAATACCCAAATGTTTTATCCTTTGGCCTTTTAAAATTATCCGTGTTAATCTCCAAAAAGATTCATTTCACATATTCCCAGGAGCCTCCTAAACGTCCTGTGACTGATGGATTAAGTAAACTGTCGCTCGAGGGAAAATGTTGTCAGTGCAGCTTCATCAGCTGAACAACCATGCACATATATTTTAATACAAATTACACCATTCTGCCTTCTAAAAGATCTTCACACCATTCACTTCTTCATCCATGTTTGGACACTGAATTCATCCATCTTCCACAACTGCCTGCTAAAAACATTTGCACACATAACACAGTTCAGTGTGTATATGGAAGCTGTACTTAGGATAAGAAGCGTTAAAAGTGGCAGTAGTACTGAATTGGAAGAGACATCCTCTGTTCTTCTACCAGTCTGGCATGAAGGCATAAAGGGATTTTGGCACCTTTTTTGCCAGAGGAAGGGAAAAAATGGGCCTCTTGTTTTGCAGCAACATAACTTACATGTTAAATGGATTTCAGGTGGCAGGAAAGCTGCTTATAGCAGGAGGATAAAAAAAACTTTGTTGAGAGCTTCAAATGTGGCAACTTCTTTCAATCGGCATTAAAAGAATTTATGCATTGTCATTTTTACACCTTTTTGGATTTGCAAAAATAGCTCTTGAATTACATTTTCACCAATTGTATGATTTCTGGCCCTGTGGTGGACCAGCGACCTGCTTATTGTTGGGATAGGCTCCAGCTTCCCTGTGACCCTGAACTGGACTATGTCATATAGAGAATGAATAAATGTATTTATTTCTTTTTTCAAATTATCTACTATATGACCTGTGATCCTCTGTTTTGTCCTGCACTGAAATTACTGAAATTCCTCAAAAGCATAAGGTAAACATGCAGGTCTGAAACATTATCTTCCTCTGCTGACTAATGCAGCACCCTCTCACAAGGGGAAACAATTACACACAATGCAGGGAAGCAGCTCCCAGATTGTTTCCTTCCCTTGATATCACCAACTCTACTACATAATAGGAGACAGGAGAGTCATTTTTGCACCCTGGGGAGAAGCACTGTGTGAGAAGATCCTGTGCCTCTGGAGCCAACACCTGCCCTGTAGACACCCATAAACTCCTGCTTACGTTCCCAGTCCACCGCCCACTGATTATCAACCCTGACTTCCACAACTGAGCAACAATGGTTTGTATGTAAGATTGAATGCTGTCAGCAAGGCATTTAGGAAATTCCTTGCAGTGTTATATCATTATGTATCTCTGGTGTTGCAAGGAGAGCACAATTGGAACAATTGTTTATATGCAGAGAAACATTTTAAGTCATTGCATATACAATGGAAAACAAAGGAAGAAGAGTTATACATCGAAAAGCATGTATGACATTCATGGTATAGCATTAGGAGTGACAGAAGAAAAGTTACCCCTGCCTTTATCTGCACTCTTTTGTTTTCTAAAAGAACATGGCGATGAGTGAGTATCCATTGGAAATTTCCAACTACTTTCCGCTTTGTTTCCTATTATTGTCCCATAGAGTGTGATTGGTAAAGCCTGAACCATCTGCTTACAACAAGAGAGCAACTGCATGACACGTGTCAGCTGGTTTACAATAAAAAATACAATGAGCAATTTTAAATAATACTTTATTGGCTTGCTTCCTTTCATCCTGTCTAGAGCATAGGCCATCATAAAGAGCTCTTTGAGCATCCCTACAACATCCCTGTCTGGTCACAGGTCTAACCTTTTTGGTCATAATACCGTAGTTTTATTGGTTTCTTTCTTCTTTTCTTTTTTTGCTGTGTTTTCTTGTTTCCTATCAAAGTAGTTTTAAGGTGACAATTGTCTCCATCTGTATTTACCATTTTTTGTACAAAATCTGTTTTATTTTTTTAATTATTTTGTTCATGGTAAAAGTTTTCAGCAACGGATGCAATCCCTATAAAGCATGTGTAAATGAAAGACTGGACTTAACAATAACCCATCATTATAGATTCTAATATTAGCTTTAGACTCATATAACATCGCTAGATGTTTTTCTGTTATTGTAACATTTAATAATTCCCCATAGAATGGATTATTTTGCATGTACGTCTGAGCTGAAGCTGGCAGGGATGTGAAGCTTTGTTTAAAGCTATCTGCGTGTGTCAGATGTTTACTAATGCAGATGCTTTAGAGCATTTTCCCTAATGACTCAAGGGTAGTTCCTCTGACAGCAAGGCCACTCAGAATCCCTAATGTGATTCCCAGAAAAGTACCCAAAAAAGTGTTCTAGGAGTATTGTCAGTGATTATTAACAAGAAACTGGTAGACAGCGCAGGACACAGCCCATCGTTTGCCCACATTGTTCTGAGCACTTATCTTTGCCACATCAAAGACACTAATGTCTATCCCCAATAACTCTAACAGAGACAGGATCTCCTGGAGGAATTTGTGTTCATGGGAAGGGGAAGAAAAGCCTTTTCTCATTAACCAGCAGACATAATCATTGGTATGAAGAAGCAAGTGACAAAGACAGTTTTATGAGTTCTTTTATTTGTTTTCTTTTCGTTTTACTGCGAACTGAAGGACATAAGGCTCAAACCGGCATGAAGACGTTACAAAAGTAAATATGTGGTCAATTTCAGTGATATTTCATAGGTAGTACTCCAACAACATCACCTACTATGATGGGAAATTGACCATATTGTAATAAGGAATGAAACAATGACTGATTAGTGAATCCAAAGGGCAAACCATACCCCTATGAAAAACATAATGAGTCTGCTCAGTTTATTCTTAGCTGACATTTTCATGGATCGAATTCATCTTTCCTCCAAGACTGCATTCTTTTTTCTGTTCGGTGCATTTGTGTCTGGGTGACATTTTCACCACATTGTTTTATTAGAGGATTCATTCATTTTGACCAAAATCCTAAATTATGATTCAACTGATACCAGCACATTACAGCATCTGTAAAGCATCATTTAAATGACTCCGTTGTATCATCAACTTTCTGCTTTACATATATTTTGCTTTTAACCTGTTTTTTCTTCATCTTCCATATCTTCCTTGCAAAAGAAGCAGCTCCCTTATTGCTAAACTTAATGAAATACTAAAAATATATTTCTAAAGTATTTTAATACACCAAGCAGCATGTAATTAACTTTTTGGTATGTTTGGTTTGTTTTATGTTAGGTAATCAGCAGGCAAAAGCAAGACACATTATTTACTGCATGTTAGTTTTATGTAGCTGCTTCTGCAGAAGTCTGGATTACTCACAGGCTAACAGGTTTCAGAGGGTCCCTCCTCTAATACATCTAGTGGGTCTAACAGATGATCAAGTTCTGATCATTCATTTCAATCAGCTGTGTTAAAACAGGGAAACTTCTTGGATCTCAAGGACTGAACTTGCCTACTCATGCCTCAAAACGTCTGCAGCAGCGGACGTTTGCTCCATTACGGTAAAGATCTGTCATCATCTATCTCTGGGGAGTCTCCCCGGTCTGCCAGCATCCTGGTTACGATGTGGAGCTCTTCCATGTTTCCACAGTTAATAGTTTCCTGTGATTCAAGTTCCTGTCTCTCAGTGACGTGTCTTTTGTCCTCTCTCTTCTTAGAATTTTCCCTCCCTTTGCACTTTCCCGAATTTACTGATGCTGTCACTGGTCTTGTGTCAGTATTTGGTAATTGATTCATTGTTTGCCCCACTGTTGTTGTTTTTTCTGTCGCTTCAAGCGCTCTTGCCTTGCATTGTGTTGAAGGGGATCAATAGATTCTCCTCACGTTTGTGTAATAATCCCATGCTTATAGTTAAAATATGGAGCAGTACAGTACAGTATGCTGTAATTGCTCACAACCAGAATCAACTGTTTTTGAGAATTTGCACTCTTTTGAGTCATCAAGTTACCATATAAATATTAGAGGATTGTTCTTTTATCAACCTGAAAGCTCACCCAACATCTCCAGTAAAAAAGAAATTCTTATTTCTTCATCCCTCAAAGCAATAGCACATAAAAGAAAAGGGTTACCTTCTGCATTGCTTTGGTCAAGGCAAGGTAGATTTATTTGTGTAGCACATTTTATGTACAATGCAACTCAAAGTGTTTAACATAAAGCATTAAAGTCATCACAGCAAAGTGCAAAAGTCAAGATCCACTCTATCTATTTAGTACATGCCTGTAAGTACATTTCCCAGAGATTCTTTTAAAGGTAAATTGGTTAAGCTGGGCATCAAACCCGCAGCGATCTAATTAGAGGACAAACATTTTGTCACTTATTAGTGAGCGTGTCTGAAGATTCTGGTTTGTTCTGTGGAAGATCCCTGAAACATTGTGGACTTTGAGGGATAAACAAAGTTTTCTTTGGTCAATTCAGGTCACAATGCTTATTGTTGGCCCATTCAACTAATGAGACATCAACTGTACCAGCAGTGACACCAACGTCCTCACACTGTGTTTCCAGTCAAATATAAGTAAAAGTTAGCCTGATTGTGTCCAGCTGCTTTGTCCCAGAATATGAGGCACACTCCAGTCTCAAGACTCTTTGGCCTGGTGAGTACTGGCTGTCCACATTTATATCTTACACTGCCAGCAATAGCAATGCCCAGGATAAGGCAGAGGTAATGTATTCAGGAGTGTTGGTTTGTATGTCTGTTTGCCAGCTAAGTATGAATTTTGATCAAATATGGAGCAAAGCACAGAAAAGGCATAAAGATAAAGTGATTAGATTTTGGGGGTGGATTCAGGAATGTTTTCATGTTTCTTTACTATGGAAAGATAGGGGTAATTTTGCCATTAGTGCTTCTAACTCTAAATAATGTCTACAATCATTGGATAAAAAAGAAATTACAGGTGCTTGGAAGAGGTCTGCACTTGGTGAGTGTTCTAGCTAAAGTTAAATGCTACAGAAAATACTACTGAAGTAATGGTCAGACTGGATTTTAAGTGAAGTGACATTTAAAATTAATCTGCAGAAACAGCTGTGATTGCACATCCACCTTCCTCTCCTCTGTCTCTGTGTGGCAGATAAACACATCTGTCCTGGCTGCAAACAGTCTGTGTGACTAAACTACAAAATGGCCTTTAAAGACAGTGTTGGAACCAGGTCCTTAAGCATTGAAAGGGGCCTTTATTCTTGTTAGTTTCATTTGAGCATTTGGGTTCCAGGTTGTATCGCTTACTTTTGTACCATTTAAAAGTACTGCTTAACTTTTGGCAACTTGGGATGCAAAACCTGTAACTTCGTCAGACCATGCAACACTGTTGGAAAATCACAGTAACCATCTATGTTTTGGTTGTGTTTGCAGACCACTTTGACCAGTTAAGTAATTCAGATTCAGGAATTCTTTAAAGGATTTTTCACCATTGAAGAATAAGGCCCCAGTGCAAGTATGAGCTTCTAAGTGCTTCTAGTTATACATGTGTGTGTGTATATATATATATACAT
>JBAMHV010000008.1:15712999-15731951 GCA_037177535.1 Pseudomugil gertrudae
ATAATATAATATAATATAATATAATATAATATAATATAACATAATATAATATAATATCTATTTGTCCTTTTTAATTATATGTATGCTTTTTCTAACAGAATTAAGTTTGTACTTTGATATATTAATGTAAGTAGTCTATACACATTAAGCCTGACATAAATAAAATCCCCTTGAATAATACATCAAAAAATATGTTGAAGATTGAACCTCCAACACATATGTTCTCCTTTCAATTCCACCAACACATCTTACAGAGACATTGTCTTATTTAAAAATAAAAAAAACACTTCAAATGTAGAAAAATCATACATTCTGTATCCAAAGTATCCTGTATATTACAAATGAGATGTGATAAATTGTAATTAAGGATTTATTTATTATCTCTCTCCCAGCTATCATGCCATTATTACTGTTCCTGCATCTCTTCTGCTGCAAAGCTGTAAGCTGAGAGCAGCAGCTCATTAAATGCCAGGCCTGACAGCAAGCAGCACTGATCCGAATCCATTACATTTAACTTGCTGAAGGGACACTGCACCCTTCTCTGCATTGGTCAAATTTTCACCACACCTTCTGCACATGCACTCAGTTTATTTAATGCTTTCGTTATGATCCCATTTCTCACATGGTTCCACAGGCTATACCTGTCCCAGTTTGCTCCAGTAGCCGTATGCATGTACTAATATCTACCAGAGGAATTGGTTTAAGAAAGACTCTTAAATTAAAGTACATCTAGTTCTGGGTTCAAACATTTGCGTCTCCTGGTTAAACAGCAAACGGGTGACAGATTAAGAGTGGTTGTGCATTACAAATGAGTTTACAGCAGAACAATGCTAAATGTTGTCAGGTTAACACATTTACCAAATTCTTTATGACAGGTCAGCAACTCCAACACATCTTCTTGGAATTCATTCCTCCTAATCATTCCTTACACTCCTCTGATAGGAAAACCAGCCATTTAAACAATGATACGCTTTTGTTTGTGCGTCTGCATTTTTCACATTTTTTTCTTGTCCTGGTTAATCCAGGATGAATAACACTTATCACTTCTAAATATAAGATTTCATTTTCTTTCCATATCTTACAGATTAGGTGAACTCTCACTTGGTGGCGTGGGAACTGGCAGCTGTGTATCTGGTTGAGGCTTTATTTACATTAATTTCACGCAGTGGGTTTTCTCAAAGGGAGTAGTATGAGTATGAGTAAACTAAATTTGTTCAGCAGTTCAGTTCAGTTATGCCAACAGAAGCTGGTTACAGCCAAAGCTGCATGTGGTTGCTATTTCTTCTTAGACCATATTATTATTTAGAGCTGACGAGCATGGAAAAAAAGAGTTTGGTTCACTTTACTAATAGAAAAATTTACATTTCAAAGGAATTCAAATTTGTATTGTTAAAATGTAAAATACCAATAGGGGTTGGATTTCAGACAGAAATAAACTAGCAGAAGCTAATAATGTTGGGTTGATACTGGTATAGTCATTTTATAGCTCAATCCTCTGTTGACATGTTGGATTGTAGCACATTGAATTTAACACTCATGATAAAATGTTAATAGTTGTTTGCATCTCGGTTGTAAAACCAATTACAGATGCATTTGAAATTTCCATCTATTACAACTTTAAGGCTACTGATACAACAAGCAATCACACATTTTGCTCAGGTTAGAAATCGTGCAGTATGAAATGTTCATTCTGTGTCTTTACTGGGAGGAAATGGAAACCCATTTAGCTAAATGCAACCCAGATTTACTCATTTAGCACTTTCACTAGATAAGCAAATTCCTGATAAATTCTCATTTTTATAAATGTACAGTCAGCTTTGCATTAGTCATGAAGGTCTGACAACATGATTAGGTGTTCTGACAGACATCTATCTTTTGCATTTGGCTCTGTCATACTCCCCAAATGCACTCATCATGGGTCAAGCTTGTAAGAAGTGGTGTAATCCAGAGTAGCCTATATAACATGCACCTGACAAGCTAATTCAACATTCCAGGTTGAAATTTTGGCTACACCCTGATACAGTATGTGTTTTCACGTTGGTGTATAAGTCTGCTGGCCTGCTGTAAGGCGTTGGGGTGATGAATGAAACATGAATGAAAAATTCAGCGGTTTTAGCTGAGTGTGTTTCCACGATGTGCATGGGGTTCTCAACCCCTCAGTGAGAGAAATAATCTGATTGCTCTTTGATTCATCTAGTAGAGTTACAAATATGCATTTTTATCAGATTTTCAGGTGGCAGATTATTTATAGATGCAAGTGCTCATCTTTTATACACATATATAATCAGTTTATGTGTGTGGTTATTGCTCAATCTAACTCTTTAAACTATTTTTAAACACATTTCTGTAATCAAGCAATTTAAGTGAAGCCAATTCTTGCACTTTGCATACAAACCCAGTTCAGGGACATATATTCTTAAATTCTACTAATTTCATTTTTACCAGTGGATATCAAATAGACATTAAATTCTGTCCTATGTGGTCTTAAAAAGGTCTAAATAGTGTTAAATTCAACTTGTAAAAACCTGTAGGAACCCTGAATAAATGTTTTACCTTTACAATACATGACAAAAATATAGTGATATTCAAGCAGATATTACGTCAGTAAGAAACATTCTTGCGAACACGCGGCATCAGCTGACAACTCAGCTCATGTGAGCGATGTTACATTGATGCAGCAGTTAGCCGGAAGCTCTGGTAACATAAGCCCAACTTCCACACCTGCTCCGTCAAATACCCCCGGTGGGGAGGAGTCCCACAGGAAAGGGGATGCTGCATCTTCATCCACAGCCAAAGGTGCTTGTAAAACTATGAATAAAGACATTACAATTAGTGAGGTTCCCCTTATCAATGAGGCCTATTCTCAATGGAATACCCAGCAGCTCGGTATACCCACTTCTTGAGGGACCACTACATCACGGCTTGTCTCAGAGTACAATCTGAAACAGTTAATAATTAAAGGGGAATACGTTTGTTTAAGAAATGACTTTCCCTCATCTACCTTTGCTGCTGAAGAGATACAGTACTGAACTTAATGAGAGGCTAAAATAAAGAGGTTAAAAAATCATCAGAAAAGGAGTTTTTAAAAAGGCAGAGAAATAGAGAGAGATAACAGGCTTGTCTGCAGCTTGTTGTAAATATCCATGGATTGGGGTCCAGGTGCAACAGGCAGCTCTGTTCACAGAGTTAATGTTCAGTCCTTGCTCAACAATATAGGTAATAGTTATGTAGAGAACATCCTTCCAGTTAATGAATTACTCCTGCTTCATCCATCAGAAATAAAAGATATGAATGAAAAAAATTGCTTCCTCTCTGTTATAGAGAACACCTGACTTGTTATTTTGGATGCTGTTTGAGTGTTTTTGTAAAAGATTAAAATGCTTGCAAATAGAAAGAAGGGTGAGACCTGAATGGCTGGTTGGGAGTTGTCTGTCTTTTATCTGATTCCCCTCATGTGCTGTCTGTGATCCATAACATAGACTCCAACAGGAGGCTGTCATTTTTGCAGCTTAAGCAACAACTTGGCTAAATTAAACCATAAATGCTTAAATTCACATTAAAGCCAACATAAATTAATAAACTGAGCTAAGGTGCTGTGCTGTAAAGTTTTGCTGTGCCGTACATGAGGAAATTTCTTTACTGAAGATCCAGCTATTTAAAGACCCAGCTTTGTTACTCACACAAAGTCCAAAGACCAGAGAGTGTAGCAGTGGGAGGTAGTGGGAGAGGTGCTGGAGGACAGAGAGAGGAGGAGGAAGGGTGAGGAAACAGAGGGAGGGATGTGACCGACCAGTCTTTTGGATTTCTTGTTAATTCAGTGAGACTCTCTCTTTCAGTTTTTTTTTTTCTCAAACACCGCCCACTGACCATTATCAGTGCAGGGTCTTATAAATACAGCCTGTTGCTTGTTGTTTACGAGGACCAACACTTTAAAAAGGACCAGTTCAAACTCCCAGCCGGACAGCCTGCATCATGAGAGAGTTCAAGAGCAAGGAATTCTGGAGGGCCGTGTTGGCCGAACTGGTTGGCATGACCCTTTTCATTTTTCTCAGCATCTCCACAGCTCTTGGGCACCCTGCAAACGGCGGTCCAGAGCAAGAGGTGAAAGTGTCTTTGGCTTTTGGACTAGCCATTGCAACACTGGCCCAAAGTTTAGGTCATATCAGCGGAGCCCACCTAAATCCTGCAGTGACCCTCGGGATGCTTACCAGTTGCCAGATCAGTGTGTTCAAGGCAGTTATGTACATAGTGGCTCAGATGCTAGGTTCAGCACTGGCCAGTGGCATTTTGTATGGAACACGTCCAAATAGCACTGATGCTCTGGGAGTCAACTCTGTAAGTATATATATTTTTTATTTAGGGGTTGTTGACAAATCAGTCACACTGGGGGCCACTTTCAAATGCAGAGGGTCTTCAAAAAATCATACTCAGCTTACATTGTAATATGATGCAGAAGGGTGTATTTACAGTCATGCTTTATGACAAAAACAATCTGAGCACCTGTTAAAATTGAAATGATAATCTATACAGCCTTGTTAATATTTGGAAATTTGTTTAGTAACTTCTTTCTGTTAATAATTGATGATTTAATGAAACCAAACACTGCACTACGACAGCTGCAAGAAGTTGCAGATGGAAATATGCAGTGCCTACACCTTAATTTTTTTTATTCAATTTGTGTTTTGCATGCAAACATGCTCTGTTACAAATACCAAAAGCTTTATATGAGCTTTTTTCTGACCTAACAGCAAGAGACAGGCAATGCCTGATAACTCCCAAACAATTAACCACATAGATAATTGGGCATCTCCAGCAAATTGCTGTCAGACTTTCTGCTCAATGCAAGTGACCGCAAAGTAAGAATCAGTGGTAATAAGATATTATCAATCTAATGGACAAAGACTAAGTGTTGTTTTGCATTTCTTCCCTACTCTCACAGCTGAATGATGTCACTCCCAGCCAGGGTGTGGGCATAGAGCTCTTGGCAACCTTCCAGCTTGTGCTGTGTGTTATTGCAGTCACTGATAAAAGACGTCGTGATGTCACCGGCTCAGCACCCCTCGCCATTGGCCTCTCAGTCTGCCTGGGACATTTGGCAGCTGTAAGTTGTACCATAAAATCACCCCTAGTGCATTCTCTATCTAGAATGAAGTGCAGTGTATGTTCATGCATAGTGTTACTTAATCCTCTACTCCAGCCAGATTCTATTATACCTCCAGACCAGCTGAAGATATTCTCTTCTGTTGTCTCTTTCTTGGTGATTACAGATCAGCTTCACAGGCTGTGGCATCAATCCTGCTCGCTCCTTTGGTCCAGCTTTGATCATGAACGATTTTAAAAACCACTGGGTAAGTCAGAAGGGGATGCACACATGCTCTTTACACATACCTCATGCAACTCTGCATGCACTTCAAGCTTAAATAATTCAATAACTCCAAGACAGATGACTCCATTGCACATGAATCCACCTGCACATCAGTTAGTCTTTTTTCACTTCCAGCTGAATTATTAACTGAAATAATGCTTTTGATCCATCGTTTGTATAAATCCTGTTATTTTTCTATGTTATTGTCATAGTTTGACTCAGAGCAGAAACTGATCTGAATTCTCTGTTATAGGTGTACTGGGTGGGTCCGATGTGTGGTGGTGTGGCAGCGGCCCTTGTATACGATTTCTTACTGTCCCCCAAATTAGACGACTTCCCTGAGCGTATGAAGGTCCTGGTCAGTGGCCCGGTGGGTGATTACGATGTTAATGGAGGCAACGATGCTACGACTGTGGAGTTGACGTCAAAGTAGTTTCACTTACAAACATTTGATGTCAGTGTACATGTGTGTACTCTTGTAAAGGAATTAAATGTACTGAAAGCTCTTGTAGAATAGAAACTTAGCCTTTTGTGTTACATTGAAATACCAATGAGGATTGTCGTCTACGGGTCGGTTAGCGTTGCTTTCTAACTCACTCTTTGTATTGACCCATGCAAAACATTTTTATCCAGACTGTATCTAAAGCATACAAGTTGGGGTTGAAACAGTGCAGTATGGGGATTTTTCTTTTTTATCAGTATTCAATGTTGAGCCATTTTTGTATATTTTAATGTATCTTTATCACTTCTTATTTCCTATGGATAATGTGTTGTGTGTGCACTCAGATGTCTTTCACTTTTTTTAAGTAAAATAAAACACTCATTGAGAACATTCATACTCTGTCTGTTTTTATTTTTTAACTTTTTTTCCTTTTCTTTGCAGTTACTACCACTAAAAACATACATTTTAGCTGTAAGTGGTTAGATCGAGTATCAAATAAAAACAACACTTACAAGAAACAACCTAGCTGAAGAAAGTTTTGATGATAACGCAATCTGGTGCTGTTAAATGTTGGTGAAATCCATGACTTTACCAATAAAATTGTGTATTATTATGCATGCAACACACAATAGAACTATATATTGTACAAAAGGAAGAAACAATTTAGTGACTGTTTAGTCATAACAGGATGTTTCTTTTGGGTGCGGTATTATGTTTGTGCAACTTGTGGAGGTTTCTCTGCAGAAAAATTCAGAACTTGCTTCTGAGTTGGACGTAGGGGAGGGGGGAAAGTGCAAAAGTGAATCTATAGGTGTACTCAAAGACACAAATAGCACACACAGAGAATAGTTAAGAATAAGCAAAAACAGCTTACAGCATGTGAGCTTTGTGTAGGAATGCGCCTGAAATCCCATGAACTTAGGAGAATATTCTGCCGAAGGTTTTTCCTTCCTGTTAAAAGGGAGTTTTCCTGTTCACTGTCGCCTTTCCAATGAATGTTCAGGATGGGAGTTTGGGTTAAAGTCCAGACTCAATGCAATCTGTTGGCTTTCCTTAGCAAGGTTATTTTTTTATTAATAAGCTTAAATTGATGCATCAGTAAAATGCCCTGAGATGACATTGTTGTGAAGTGGTGAAGTATAAATAAAGCTAAATAGAATATTATAATTGATTAAAGGTCCATGATAGGACACTTGGACAGTTTGGAGTTGTGAGCAATAACGAAAAATGTTTCTTTAAGATTTGTAATCAAGTTATTCAGGATTACAGCATTCACACATTAACTGGTGGGACAGCCTTTTGCCACAAAAGCTGCAAAGCTTTCCTCAGAGTCTCCCTTATTGTTTGGTAACCTGGTCATTTATTGTTTTCTGCTGAACTAAGAGACATGTCTAATAGTTTATTTGTGTAGACAAAAAAGCACAGTGGGGGATTTGTGTAGTATGGTAAGTAAGTAGTATTCACTATTAAAATTAAACATGGCCATGTTTGCATGTGTGCCTGTGTGCATGTCCATGTGTTACATTTCCATGTATGCAGGATATTTGACCCTTTTTTATATTGTAAGAAAAATGTTTTGACTATTAAAATAAAAACATAAAAATATTCCTAGGCCAAGTAAATTCCAGATGAGATTAATTCTTCCACCAGTTCACACATGGTTCATCCATCAGATCCCAAAGGAATAACTTTATGGTTTTCAGTTCACACCCATTTGTAAATATAATAGATATAAGTGCTCCAGATGCATGTCTGCAAAGACCAAAATGTTTCTATTATGAAACTAGAAGCCGTGCTTCACTCTGTCTGAACTGGAAATGAACACCGGGGATGTTGGTTTGGTCTTAAAATGTAGCCAAGAACAGAGCTGAAAGAACTTGGCCATATGAAGCCCACACTTACCCTGAATGTGGGCTGAATGATAAGATCTCATGTCACTCCCACATGCCCTAACTTCAGCCTCTCCTGCTATTCACAGTCACAAGGCACCACGATCACCAGCTTCCTTGTATTCCCATGTTAGCTCCTCATTTCTGACTACCTGCTTGTTGTGATTACTTCATCTCTTTATCAGTTTGTCTCTATTCCCTGATTTTGCACCGCCAGCTTTAGCATGAATGAAGACTTCAGTCTTGACTTGTTTTCCTCTCATTTACCTTTTTTTACTTTGATACATGCAAACTGTTTTCCACTGTTTATTTGTGTTGGCTGTTTTCCTGTCCATGGAAATTATGAGTTATGAATTAACTTAATGAAATTATAATAGCCTTGACCTCTAATTGGGGGACTCCTCTCAGATGTATAATATGTTCTGATCCATTAAACATGATTATCAAAGCTCTGAAAGACTGATTGCTAATATATTGTAAAGCTGTAATTAGAAGTCTTGGTTCAACATTTATGAAGTTGTTTGTTTTCCTTGATGTTTTATTAGGGAAGCCCCCAATTTCCACCAAAATTATGTGACTGACCTCCCCTATCATTGTTTAAATGTTGTTTATTTAAGCTGTGTGTGCCCACCCATCATCAGTTTGTTTTCCTCCTTGTTTGTTTGTTTTTTCTCACTTCTCAGTCACCTGCTCTGAAACATACAGTCAATACTACTGTTCCTACAAAGCCAAACACATAAGACCAGCATAAATGCCTGCGTCACTCTGCAAATGACATTTTGATTTGAAATTTTAAGTATACCTTACAACCTTTCCAGGAAGCTGTTTCCACCACAATTTTATGGGCGTTTCAAGTTTTGCATTGATGCTGATTGTATTCAAGGTTTCGAAGAAAGAGCCTTTCCTAGAAAATGAGGTTCCCAACACAGGATGTGTTTACTCCTCCTCTCTGCTACTTGCCTCATTGTTTGAAAGATGTTTTATTTTCATACATGGTACTTAAATGCATGCAACCAGCATTGACCTATTCTCATTTATACAGAGCATCCACAGTTTGTAGTGGTTGTTTTAGTTCATCTATTTTTTCATGAGTGATGTCTCTTGTAATAGAGGTTGATGTCATCATGGTGGTAATAGACCATGTGCAGTTCCACGAAAAATACCATAGAGGATATGTAATGGTTAGATAATATGTGACCAAGAGTCTTATTTAAAGAAAATCCCTAAGGTTCAGCTCCAGTCTTTTCTTAAATAAGCAACTGTAACCAGGGCTGTAATCTCTGTACTCTGGATTACTAAACGTTATAGACAGTATCCTTTAGTGTGCTTTTCAGCTGTTTTTGGGATGCTTTCTGAGGCACCACTTGCTGATTATACATTGTAATATTTTATTACATTTGTGTCTATTTTCAGCCCTGGAAGCTAAAGTCTTTGAAGCTGTAAGTATCATTTTATTCTGCTTAACTAACCAACTTTTATACATATTATATACTTGACTTGCTTCTGTTTCTGCATGATTAAATGGTCTAGAACTGCAAAGTCAAGTCTTGTTATATTTAAACAACATTCAAGCCTCTGAAAGACTAAAATTGTAGGTAAGGTTTATACTTTTTTTACTCACATCTGAAAGGGGCATGTAAACATCAGGAGTGAGGGTGGGTGCATGCAGGATCAAGTGCTCTCAAAGTTAGCAGATCAGGGATCAAAGTAAGATTTTATGAACTCTGAGACTCACCCTCACATAAAATGTTTTCTAGTAGGCTTTTTTTTTAATATTTTTTGGTATTGGTGGTTATAATCTCTTTCTTTTTGGTCATTGTTGTTTACTACTATTTATCTATTTAGACTTATTCATTTTTTTATTATTTAGTTAAGTTTATGTAGTTTTTTATTTAGTTTTTTATTTGCCTGCTGGTTTCTTTAGTGCCAGTATCATCAATGTTTTTATTCTTAGTTATTTACTTGACTATTTTTTAATTCAGCCTTTTCTTTAATGGGCGTACACCACTGTTTAATACATTCACGTATAAATATACACAAACGTGCACACATAAACAGACCCAGAAGTCTACATATAATACATATATATATATATATACATATAAAAATGCAGACACAGTTATGAAGGGATGTGACAGGAGGATGATTTGAGTAAAGCTTTGAACATTGAAACAGATCTCAGGTCAGCAGGCTTCAGAGAGCTGCACCTCAGTAGCTGTAAGTGTACTCAGGATTAGGAAAACATCCCAGTTTGCATTAAAATATTCACCCATACCACATAACTGTTTCCATTTGGTGTCTTTCTTTCGATAGCTTGAATATTTACACAGAAGACAGAAAACATGGAAACAACAATCTGCTATTAAATGGCAATACTCTGAACATGTTACAGGTTGCAACAAAAAACATCCTAATTCCTGACCATCATCATCCATACAAATATTTTACTGTCATATTGGATTATAGTTCATAAAATATCATCAGCTGTGTGTAATCTGGTACCTTACTGGTACTGGGTAACCATGAGTAAAGAGGTTGGTTTTTTCTCTTATTTCTTAAGATTCATTCTGGCCTAAATTATGGAAAAAGTATTCAATTTAAGAGCAAATCTTTTATTTTAGGTTACAAATCTTTCACAGGAGAAGCTTTACTTAGCAAGAGTATAGGTATATATAGGTATATATAAGGATTTATGTTCCTCCAGATAAAAAAAGAACTAAATACAAAACTTGAGGTAGTAACAGCTGGATGCCTGAACTTGGAAGGAGGAGGAAGAGCAGCATGACCTTTTAACCCACCGATTCTTTCACAAAGCAAAGTAGAATGGGAGCCTGATTTCCTTGTCAAGATTTCACAAGGTCCCATTTCCTTCACAGTGGCAAATGACTGATGTTAACTTCAGCACAGTGAGCCCTGTGTGACACATGCTCAGAATAGAATGAGTGGACTGAAAGTGTTGAGAGCAGAAAGCAAACTGAAAGACAGGAAACCATTCACTGTGACTGTGGCAGCAAGTCTGTCCTTCACACGAGATCGCAAACACATGTTCCTGGAGTTGTGCCAAATATTAAAAACGCACTGCTGCAGGATAGATTGTATAAGAAATTAATAGAAAAGCTGCATATTCTAATCCTACATTTCCAATGTTTTACTGACTACATGTCTGTATTGTTTAGTATTAATGTTTTTGAATCTTCTTCCATTGGGTTAATACTTCACTGTATTTATTAAATGGATATTAAATTATCTTAAATGAGCTGTAAGTAAAAGTATAAATAACCCTTAGCTAAACTAGAAAAATACTAAACAGAGCCGGACACATGGAGGTCATTCTCACTGGTTGAAGTGAAACTCTCTCAACTGCTCCTGATCAGAACTGATCATTGAAGTCACACGCATGATGAGGGCTGGTGATTACTCACAATGTACATTGGTGGCTAGAACCATGCTTCTGTGTCACGCAAATGGCACGTAAACCCTGTTAGCTTGCATGGAGCTGACGTTGTCGGAGTCAGAGGTTAAAAGGTGCAAATTTAGGAGGGCAGTTCTGGCAGGATGTCTCAGAATTGTCATTTTGGTCTTCACTGGCCTCTCTGTTGCAATAAGGGGAACAAAACAAGTCTTACCCTGACCAAGAGATCAAAGTGGCATTTGCCTTTGCGTTAGCTGTCACCACGCTGAGCAAAAGCATAGGTCATGTTAGCGGTGCTCACCTGAACCCTGCCATTACCCTGGGCCTTTTAACCAGCTGCCAGATGAGTCTGTCTTCTACATGATAGCTCAGATGCTGGGTGCAGTGGTAGGGAGTGCCGTTGTGTATGGTCTTAGACTCTTAGGCCAGAAACCACAGATTCACTTGGTGTTAACAAGGTGAAGATGAATCCATGCCTTTAACAATCTTAAGTAATGCTCACTGTTATAAATTGCATTTGACCCTAAGCCCGGGTGATGTTTAGGAATTTGACTTCACCCTGATCTGGTTTTCTGTGAAAGATGTGTCCCAGTCTAAAACTGCCTCGTTTGGTATATGCTAGTTATTACTGTAGAATTAAAATGTCATATTTTAATAACGTAATCTGTGGTTGTTGTGCAATAGGCAGGCCCTCTTATGGGGCTTAGTCGGATGAAAGCTTGTGCTGACCTCTGCTGTGATGCAAGTATCAAATTAGACCACTAAATACAGCAAATTCTCATATCTTGCAGCTTTCTTCATCATAGGAGAAATGAGTAAAAGGGTCGTTTTCTTCTTTTTTTCTTTCTCTGAAGAAAATTTAGCAGCTATGGGACACAGAATAACCCAATCATACTTAACGAATAAAAGACAAACCTTATTTGTTTCTTTGTCTTAGCTGAAGCAGCCACTGTCAGGATTTCTGCTTTGAATTCCTGCTCACCCTCCAGCTGGTCTGGTGTGTGCATGCAGTCACAGATGAAAGGCTCAATGTTGGTAGGTTTGCTCCTCTGGCAATTGGACTGGGCTGGAACACCTAGCTGGGGTGAGTCAGAACATTACTTTATTTCCCCTGTCATTAATTTAGCAGCTGGTTCTTCCATCTTTCTGAGTCCTGACCATAGATTGGCTTGATCTGGATGCAATCAGCCTTCTATGCCATCAGCCAGAAAAGCAAGTGGTGTTTCCTTCTGATATGGTTCACAGATCAACTACACGGGATGCGGTATCAACCCAGCTCGATCCTTTGGGCCTGCAGTCATTCAAGGGTCTTTTGATGATCATTGGGTATGTAAGGTTTGCTGAAAACTGCTTTTTTAGAAGTCAGTTTTATTGCATTTGTCTAACATGTCAATCCTATTTTGGGTTTTCAGGTGTACTGGGTTGGACCATTAAGCAGTAAGCTGTATAATCACCTGCTAGTTCCCACATATGAGAAAAACACGAGAAGCTTTACTCCACTGCGGCACGTGATGTAAAGTAAACCTGAGTGAGTGATAGATGGGTGATAAGGATGTCAAATGGTCAAAGAAGCTGGTCGGGAGTGGAAAGATAAGCTGTAATATTGTTTGAAATTAAACAATTTTTCAACATAAAGAGTTTCATCTTTCTCTGACACGTACACAGCTTGAAATCTTGTGAAGCACGTAATCTTCCTGTTTTATCTCTCTCCTCCTCCCCTCTTCACACAAACCACTTTACTATAAATAGTAAAGAGCTTACATCTTGGTTTGACACAACACTTTTGGAGCAAACATGGTAGAGGCAAAGAGTTGGGGATTCTGGAGGGCTGTGGCTGCAGAGTTTATTGGAATGCAGCTGTTTATATTCATTGGTCTGTCTGCCATTGTTGGGAAAAGTGAAAAACTTGATAAGGAAGAGGTCAGTCAGGAGCTGAAGGTCTCTCTGGCCTTTGCACTGGCCATTGCCACACTGGCTCAGAGTTTGGGGCATGTCAGTGGTGCACACCTGAACCCTGCAGTGAGTTTGGGCCTCCTGTTCAGCTGCCAGATCAGCGCACTTAGATGCGTGTGCTACATACTGGCTCAGATGCTTGGTGCAGTTGTCGCCAGTGCAATTGTGAATCAATATAAGCCTGGGGAATCTCTCGGTGTAAATCAGGTGAGTCATTTGTATTTGAATTATACTGAATTTTGGGGTCAATGTTCATAAATTTTACCTTTCCAAAGAAATAAGGACATTAATTGACCGATCTGGTCACTAATTGCTTTAGAGTTTTATTAATTCTGAATGCAAATATTATTTTATCTATAGAAAAATGTATGAAGACATACTAGAGAAGTTTAAAATGAATAGCATTCACTTTTAACAACATAAAAACTGAAACACAACTTTGTTATTTTAGATGACCCTGTGATCCATATAAAATATTTCTGAGTGAAATTAAATCATACAAATGTGGTGTTTAAAATGAAATATTACAGATTGAACTACTTAATACTACCGTTTGCAGCTTACCGTGAATACAGGAGCCGGCTTTGGCATTGAGTTCCTTGCCACTCTTCAGCTGGTTCTGTGTGTTATTGCTGTGACCGATAAAAGAAGGAGTGATGTGAAAGGCTCTGCACCTCTGGCCATCGGGCTTTCAGTCGGACTTGGACATTTTGCAGCAGTAAGTGAATAAAACTGTTGGACTTAGTATTTGGACAATGTTTCAGACACACCCCACCGGCCACATTACATAATTCTGCATTGTGTTTGTGTAAAGGCTGTGCCTGCAGTTCAGGAAAAGGGTGCAGCAAATGAAGATTGCAGAGGGAACTACACAAGTGTCACATTAAGTTGAGAGCAAACCAGCAACTTGCATCCACTTAAATAAAGGCCTAGCAAGTCACTGTTCAATGAGAAGTGTTTTGCTTAGCAACATAAGGCCATTTAAAGAGATTAAAATATATCCGTGCACTGACACAAATCAATGCTGCTGTAAATACAAAACACAAATTGTTTGTTGAAGTCGTGTATCACACTGGTCAATCAGCGTATCTAAAACTTTGTCGGGTTCAGTTTTGTCTGTGAGAGTGAAGTGTTTTGTTTTCTAAATTGATGATGCAAGATTGTCCAGGACCAATTTTGTATGACCATCAGACTTCATTAATCAATATGTCGTTTACAGATAAGTTTCACTGGTTGTGGCATCAATCCTGCACGCTCCTTTGGACCAGCTGTGATACTTGGCAAGATGAAAAACCATTGGGTCAGTCGGCAGATTCATGTTTTGTTGTCTTTTTTTTTCCCTCATCTGCTGTCATTGTAAACTGTAGCTGGTCTGTACTCTCATTGCAGCTCTACTGGGTGGCGCCAATGTGTGGTGGCATAGCGGCTTCTTTAATTTATGATTTCCTTCTGTACCCACGATCTCAGAACTTCCAAACTCGCATGCGCATCCTGCGCAATGGTCAGGAAGATGAAGACAACTCTCCTGAAATCACTGAAGAAGACAGCAGTCCAGGGCCAAGTCACTGGCAAAAGCACTGAAATATAGCAAATGTTTGAGCTTTTGTGTTTGTCAGCACTTAATAAAAATTATACACAATACTTCAAACTTGCAAAAGATTGCATTTTGGGGGTCCGCAGAGACTGCTTAACATCTTGTGCTTTAACTTAATAAAGACACCATTTCATGCTGTTTATACCTTTTCTATTTTGGAATTGCTAAGCTGAAAATGTTATTGCTTTTCCAGATAATACAAGATATAAAAGAAAAGGTCATTTTACATCTGGATGATCCTGCAGTACTTTCCCTTTATTATATAACAAACTGCATGCATTATACTCAATTTGTCCCAAACAATTTTCTGCATTGTTGTAAGACAACACGAGGATGTAAATCAGGTAATTGCACATTGAAGTAAACAAAATTCTTAAGAAAAAGCATGATTAGACATGATTTGTTCATCATAGAGCTTTCCTCTCTGGCCATATAACAAAAATGTCCTTTTTCCATTTGTGCACACAATCTCACACACGTCCCATTTTATAGCACATGGATATTTGATGTTCTCCACACTCCTGGCTAATGATTGAATAACCATCAAGTGACTTTAAACTCTACCCAACAGAGCATTTACTATGAGAAACTGCATGTAAGGGCAATCCTACCAAGCTTGTCTAAATACCACGAAAAGTTTTTGTTATCTCAAATGCTAATCAGGAGGTTCTGATGTCTCTTGATGCTCATTTCTCTGTGTGTGATGATCATTAACAAGATGTCTTAACTAATTTTACAATGGCGTGTGAGGCTGTAAAAGTATGTTTTGTTGCGTGTTGTGACATGGCAATATCAAGCAAACTTTAATCCAACATTAAGAGTTGATTCTATGAGAAGTTTTAATGGAAGCAGAGAAAATCAGATCTCAGAAGGCGGAAATAATGTTTGAAAGGACAGCAGTCGGCCCGGTTTACTTCCAAACATGAAAAAATGTGCATGGGTTTTTGCTTTTACATTTGCAAATGGGATTCAACTCACTTAGATGTCAGTGACATTTCTCAGATGGTTTTTATGATGGGTTCTCAAAGGCTGCATGTGACAGCAAGCAGCCTAAAATTTCCTTCCTTTGTGTGCTTAACCTCAGGGGTCAGAGCATTGTGCTTGGCTGCTTGTTTTGAGGTTTGCCTCCAACAACATGGACAAAGCTCTTTTTGTTGTCTTTCAGCCATTTTGTCTGAGAGTGTTCATCAAATTGTTTGGCTCTCATTTTGAACTTGATTAGTCCATAACTTGGCACTGGTGAGTGTCCGGCGTTCCTCTCATTATATTTATTAAACAAAATAAACAATTGAGAATGGTGGTCTGACCTGGTTTAAGCTGATTTTACTGTGACAAATGTAGACGCCATGAAAGATTCCTCAGCCTTGCTGTCGAGTTTTCATTTATTTTCCATCTAAAAGTATCCATTAGTGATGTGTTGAAGAAATTGCAGAGCTCCATTTCTCCTATGATCAACAAATTTATTTTTAAAAAAAAGACCCAAAACTTACTGCTTGGGTATGCAAAACCTACTAACCTCATTTCTCTGTGAACTCTACCACAAACACATCGCTAGGCTCTTCTGTTCCACTGCTGCAGCGACATGTTCCTTCATTACAGTCAACTTTCTTTTGCAATGCATTATGAGTCACTGCAACATTGTGCTGCAGGATTTGTAAGCATTTATTTATTAATGGAAATGGCCTCCAGCAAAAATTTCCTCTTTGACTGATGCCTCCTAAACATTGCAATGCATGACTATTTGAAAAAAGAATTAGGCCATTTAAAAGTGACACACAGGCAAAGTATGTTTTAAATGTTTGTGTAAAGTTATTGTTATTTGTTATATGTTATTTTAAAATAGTTAAGAGGAAACATCCAAATACATATGGTGGGTGCATGTTTACTGCATTTGGTCATGCAGAAAAAAACATTATTTGTATATGTAATAGTTTTTTTTAAAGTCTAGCAGAAAAATCTTATCATCTTCATTGACTCAGTGACATTTGTATCTGTTTGTATTCTTTGTATTTAAAAAAACATCAAATTGTCTGGATTAAATTCTGGCCCTGCGATGGCCCTGTCCAGGGTGTACCCCGCCTCTCGCTGTTGGTTAATTTTGTGCACTTAAAAATATTTTTTTTTTACCTTCTGCAAGTAGCATATTACCCATACCCCCCTCTCTATTTTTCTTGCAATTACACATCAGTGAGCAAATCAGGAGCCATGTGAATATTTTGTGTCATGCCCAAGGATACTCCAGCACATGCAGGGGACTGTGAACTGACCCACCAATCAAAGTAAAGAGCAGTCTAGCACCTGAGTCAAGTCTGCCTCCAGCCCATTGACTTAATATTTCAGAATCAGTTTATTGCCAGGTAATTGTCCATCCATCCATCCATTTTCTACCGCTTGTTCCCAGAGCGGGGTCGCGGGGGGGCTGGAGCCAATCCCAGCTGTCAACGGGCGAAAGGCAGGGTACACCCTGGACAGGTCGCCAGTCCATCCAGGGCCAACACAGATAGACACACAACCATGCACACACACACACTCACACCTATGGGCAATTTAGAGTCTCCAATCAGCCTATCCCCAAGGTGCATGTCTTTGGACTGTGGGAGGAAGCCGGAGTCCAGGTAATTGTCATTACCAGGAATTTGACTTTCTGGTAATAACTTATCAGCCATAGCCTGTTTATTAAATATATTCCGAGCTTTATATCTTATTGTAAAGTATTCATTCATTGATATATTTTATTTTACATATTTATTTAATTATAAAACTGTTGCTTCACTCTTTGCACCAACAATGTCATGCTATTTGAGACTTGTGCTGAAAGGTTATTGGGCTGGGTGCCATCGGGAGTGAATTAACAAAGGTTTAAATTGGTTTAAAGTTAAAATACTGTAATAGCCTTTGAGTTGTTTTCTGTACGCTCATTTGAATAAGACAAAATTTCTCAGACACCTCTGGCAAGAACTTAATCTTCTAAGCTATCTTCAAGCCTGTCTCTACACTGACTAACATTTGGGCTCTTATCTACAAAACAAGAATTTCTTGCTGAGTTTACCTCATTTCTGCTTTTCATCAGTTTTTCAAACATTCAGTAAACACAATGTCAGAAGGGAGATAAGGTGCCAGTCAAGACTGCAGCGTGAAACACTCCTCACTTCCCATTTTTACAACCACTGTGATCTCACTGAAGGTATGAAAATGATCCTTCAGCTATTTCTAAGTGACACGACATACCCAGTTTTCACACCTTTACTGCTTTTTCTCCAAACATCAGCACCAAAAACAACAGACTTTGCAATAGCACAGTTGACAAAATGCGTCTAAAGTTCTGAACAGTGAGATATGTATTAAATCAGGTCACAATGTCCCCAGTTTGTAAATTACTTAAGTTTAATAATTAATAATGACTCTAATGTCGAGTTTGACATTGTTGAACAGTATGATCCATCATAGAATTCAAGCCCTGCAGCACAGTACTATGTCTACAACATGTGGAAATATACAGCAACACTGAGACACATGTGACAAAAATACCATACTTGAATGAGTCCTGTGACTTTTATGATGCCAACAATTTAGAACATTAATGCCAGAAATGACCTTAGCTCTTTCCCTTTCTCAAACTGTAACTGCTAAGGACATGTACAACAATACTATCTGACCATACATCTTTATTTATTCAGTATTAAATGGATTATACAAGAAGTCTTTTTGATATGGTGAAGGTCAGAAACAATTTATTCAAAGTGAAACAGAATCATCACCAAGCGAAGAAGTAATTTCAGATTATTTCTGTCATCTAAAAGAATATATTTTGTACTATTTGCATACAGACAGTATTTTAAATGCAGAAACACCACAGTCCACCCTCTGATCCAGCTATGATGGGAATATGTGGTGTACAACACTGCCACCGTCTGTAAAAACTTGCAAATGTGCTCAAATGTGGTGGATGCAGCAAAAGGCTTTTTGTTCCCCCGTTTTCTCCATATTGTCACTAATGATCTGATTTAATATTTTTCTTCCATTATTTGCATGATGCTACAATTCCTTTTTTTTTTACTGTAGTATTGTATTTGGTGCCACAAACTTTGCAACATTAGACCTAAATATAAAGCAAGTTTAGCTTAGTTATTACACCAAATATTATATTAGTGTTTTTTAAATAAAGAGCTGATAAATCAAGCAGAGAAAATCAGCGTCCAATGTTTCTATTATGATCAAAGGGTCTTCAACCTAATTTGGAAAAAAGTACAGCCAAAAAATAAAAAATATTTTCATTATGTGTGTGTGTATATATATA